>JBBPCS010000672.1:6329543-6352082 GCA_037974645.1 Hollardia meadi
CACACACACACACACACACACACACACACACACACACACACACACACACACACACACACACACACACACACATTCCAGAAGAGCTCAGGGGGTCAGGATAGCAGGGTGAACGCCATAGTGAGGGTACTGGGGGTCAAAGGTTATATGGATTGGATCGCACAATCAAATCCAGGCAATGGAAATTTGGGCAAAAGGCAAATTTCAGAGAGAGGTTAGAAAAGGTGAAAACTCAAGAGAAACTCTTGGGATGCTCAATCGGCAGAACAACAGATAACACTACACCTCACAAGAATTACGTATACAACGCAAGCCTCTTGTACTGATGGGACACACTAAACCTGGGGCCCAAGAACTCTGTACAGGACCAAGTATGGCTCTGTATTTCTATCACAAGGCCTGACAATGGGCTCCTCCTGCTCTCATTTTTTATACATTCCTGTTTTTTGCTGGTTCTGTGGACAGGGACCATGAACGCGACAGTCTTAGTGCTCTGTGTTCCTACAAAAGTCCTGATTGACTATTTTAGTAGTATTTATATGACTGTACTGCATCGACAGCGTGCCTCCAGCTTAGCAGTGAGATAGATACACCGTGAAACTGAATGACGCACTCGCAGTTAGGCCAACAAGCACGTAATAGGACGATTCTCCACAGTCGATTTTAAAGTTATGACCTATTTTTCACAGGGTGCTGTGATGAATATGATTCAGACAGGCTTGCCATACCAAAGCAAGTGAACTCAAACTGTCTCGGATTTGTCCAGGAAAAGGCTGCAGCTTCAGCTCTGAGACAGTTCAATTGAACACAGCACTTAAAGGTGTCAACTGGTTGTAGTATTAAAACCTCAAAACTGCTGCTAAACTCTCAGCTCCCCCAGTGTAACATAAACTGGGAGAGAGCACTTTTGACAATCTATTCCCAGTTTGGGGAAGGTGACCAACAAGAATGTGTGCCAGGTGGGCAAGACTAGGGGCTTTTAAGGCACAGAGCGAACTGAGGACTTGACACAGACAAATGGTGTTACATCACCTGGCAATGACCAATCATCACATCCTCTTGTACGCAAGTGAAATTTAAGGCACTGGTGTGTCTGGCTCCCCCCTCTGGTAGGACACCATACACAACATCCTGTCTGCCAGAACTCGCACTTGTTTCACTTCTGGATTGTCCAGCTGCTTTCCCGTATTTGAATCAACACGGCCAGTTTGTGTATGAAAGGGCCACTGTGGCGATAAACACTAGTGTCTTGTATTTTAGAGAGTGACCCGACCCAAAACCAGCTGTGAAAAACAGGTGGTCGTCCAGTTGAAGTCCAACTTAACCTTGTCGGTTTTTGATGGGAGTTCAACAAGTACTCTGCTGTGCCAAAAATACCCAGCGAGGGGAAAATAGGGATGCGTGTATTGTGCCACAGAGGGGTGTGTGTGATGCACTGAATGCCACATACAGCTGGACTGACTAGGAAGCCACACTATTGCAAACTGCCTCATTTTACTCTGTCCAAAGGGGCAAAAAAAAGAAGACTTCTGGGCAAACTTTTCTCATGGTTCAATTAAGCGGTCAACATGCACCCAACCACGCACTATATTCCTTACATGTTTTATGAAATTTTACTGCCAAGTTCATGGCTCTTCAAAAATGTATTCGCTCTTATTTTATTTTTCTGCAAAGGTCAATTTTACTGCGGGGTCCTTCCAGGCTTGTTGCTCAGTGCTAATGCATGTATGATGTTCACTGCCGTCTCCACAGAGGAGAGGTAGAGGAGCAGGAGAGGACCATCATGACACAAGGAGCATTCCCTCAAGAGACTCCTCCATCTCTCCTCCCCCCCATCCGCTCATGTCGGTGGTCTCACTTTCCCACCCCCGGTCTTAGAAATAATCAGTTATTGCTGTTTTATATTGTCGTTTTTCTTTTCTTTTTTCTTTTTTTGCTGTTGTTCAGACGAGACATTTTTTTCTGATGTTGAAGTTGCTTCTTGTTTTCTGTGGCGGCTGCTCTGCACTCAGCTTTCTGCTGTCGAGGATGAGTCTTTTTAGGGGTTGAGGAGAAGACAAGAGGAAGAGGTTTGGGTGCTCCTCCAGGGCGGTGGTTCCCAAACCGGTCATGAGAGGATTGCATTGATATAAGAATGAGGAAGTTTTCTCTTTCACAAAATTAGGATTTTTTATTTCCCACCTCTTGATGGATGGTCGGTCCACCCTGTTGGCCCAGACTGAAATATTTCAACAACTATTGGATGGAGTGCCATGAAATTCAGGATGAATCCTACTGACTTCCCCTAACTTTTCATCGTGCCATAGTGGGTTTTTAAGTGAAATGTCAAAATATTGGATAAATTTCAACAAAATTTTGTACAGACTTTGACAATATAACGGCAAAACTAACGACATTCCCATCGACCTCAGTTGTACTGTGCTAATTGGCAAATGTTCGCATGCTAAACTAAGATTGGTGATCCTGGTAGGTATCACCTGGCAAACATCAGCATGTGTCACTGTGAGCCTGATGATGTTAGTATTCAGTTCAGAACACTGTGGTGCCCAAGTTCAGCCTCACAGAGCTGCTAGCATGGCTAGTAACTCTTACTGATTTAGTGATACGGTTACCATATCACTCTTTGGTTGAACTCACAATAATAGGTTCAAACTAAGGCCATAAACTGTGACTGGGGGTCATAAGTAAAGATTATTTTAAAGGGTCATAAGCCAAACAGGTTGGAGACCACTGCTCTAGGGGGGATATATGGTTAATGGGGATGTATAGTAATAGTGTAATAGTGGACCAAATGACATCACATTCCTCCATGACAGACACATTGGTGTGTTGACTATCATTTAGTGTGTGTGTGTGCATAAAATACATGTTTGCATTAAGTGTCCTAATACAAAACAATCTTTGGGCATAATTAAATTAACTTTGCCTCCATTGTTCAGACTTTTAATTTCCACAGTCAGGTAAAGGGAAGCCATAGAGAAATACCATCTGACTGTGAGATGGCGTGCAGCGCTGGGGAAAGTGCGAGAGCCAGAAGAGAAAGGATTGGCTGAATGAATAAATGAATGGACAGGGGGATAGGCAGAGATGAGAGGAGAGGCTCTGTGTGTGTGCCAGCAGAGGAAAAGCGGCAGAGGATAGCTGTGCTGTGCAGCCGCCCTCCATCTGGCCACCTACCCGGCTAACGGCCCTTTCTGCTCTGAAGTCACTGGCTGTGCTGTGTCCAATGTGGCAACCACTCACAGGCATACCAGCCTGCAGAAAACTAGGCCACTGAACTCTGTCTGCCCTCTGGGTTTTTTTTTTCATAGATTAAACCCAAAAGGCACAACTCCCCCAACTACCAGCCACAAAGCTTTTTTTTTTTTTTTCCAGAGATAGGGAAAAGAGGCTACATAATAAACAAAAAAAATATAACCCTCCTTGTCTGAGGACGAGCTATCAGGCTGCCCACAGGCCTGCGAGGATTCCCTGCAGAGATAAACTACCTGTGTTTCTGCCTAATTCTAATTCTTAGTCATCATAATCTCACACACACACCAGTGTCCTGTCTCTGGGTTCAGGCTCCATATCGAAGAGAATCCCTCGTTGTGAGTGGACAATTCTGGCGTGTGATGTCATCAGAAACAGGTGTTAAGTAGGCTAGACATGGTTTCCGTGGCAACAGCGAGGCCGACAGATGCTCTTCTCCTCCCTGTCTGTCTGTCTGTCTCCACTGCGGGTCGAAGCCAGGAACAGAGACTCAGCACAGCGGCAGAAAGCTGAATAATATGACACGGATCCACTCTGGATCCACAATTTTTCAATATTAAATAAGCTGTATGATCCATTAACCCTTTGAGCTCAGTCTGTAATAAACTGCACTTTTGTTCCCCCTCATAGCATGTGTAGATACGAGATGCTGCCACATCCTTTCTCAGTGTAGAGCACCAGTCGTTTTGGGAACCAAGAATAATTGTAAAAAAACAACAAAAAAACCCCCCACCTTCAGTTGCTAAAATGTCTGAATTTAAAGTCTTATTTTTTTATATTATAAAAGCGGTACTTGTTCCTGGAGATTTTAAAGTAACCCTCACTTGTTGCTATGAAAAGTGGAACTGAAATCCAGGGCATGAAATTTGCATTAGCTAGCAAGGTCATTGTCATTGTAAAGGGGTGCCATTGATGGAAGTGCCACAGTGTTGCACAAAGGGTTAATGATAAGACTACGGCCACGCAAGGCCTGTTCCAAGTTATGTTTTTTTGCACATTTGTGAGATATTATGTCAGTATTTTAATTTTTCCAAGTGCCTTTTTATTATAGGTAAAAATATAGAAGTTATACACTATATGAAAAAAAATGATTATATGAAAATATATTTTTTTCCTGGCATCATGTTCTGTGGATGAACATGCAGAATTTTAGAGTTGTAAAAGTCTCCAATTGGTACAACATAGCGGTGTTCTCCTGTTTTAGAGGAATTTTATTACGATATTGATAATGTCAATGAAAAGAAAGAAAAAAATGTTTAATAAAAGTTGTATTTGATACTTGTGTATTCATTTCTGTTCCAAACATACAATAAAATGGCATATAATGGAAATGCACATATACTGTATATTATCATGACATCATCCAGGTAAATCTGATTCTCTCTCTGTAGACCGATGTGTTTTTTTTACAATTATGCATGTGATGAAGAGTCCGAGAATAATGATTGGATTACATTGAATAGGGTATGTGTGGCTGATGTGTATGTGTGTGCGTGTTGGTGTGAGGAGCACGTGTGCACACTTTAGGCTGCTATGACAATTCATCTGAATAAAAACAATCATATTTCCCTGATTAATGTTCAACAAGCTGCAGTTTCAGCTATTTAAATCCACACTAGCTGAAACGTGACATAAAAAAAGAGTTTCTGTGTGGCTTTATATCATATGTAACATTTCACATATGGCTATAAAAATAACAATAAGCCCATATTTTTAGGGCCATTGCTTGTGCTTCCCTCTCCTAAAATGACATCCATTGGCCCAAAAAATGGCACAAAGTCATGGCTAAAAAAAGAGAAAGCTTTTATTGGGTTATAATTTACAGAGGATGGGGGGAGGAAAGACAGGGCAGTCATCATTTCATACTTCATGTTTCCGTATTCTGCTGCTTTTCTTGTTGCGTCTGAATACTTAATTCCTCCTCTAGACGCTCTTTAGCCCGCACCACCTGGACACAAACATAACAATAACGACAGAGAGAAAGGGAGGACTCTTTTAGCTTCACTCAGAGCAGAGAGGAATGGGTGAGAGAGTTACAACCATCATTTCAAACACAGCCTCATTCCAAGAGTGGATTCCTCCCACCCGCTGAGGGTCACATGAATCATAATTAGATTTTTAACACAGATACAAAGACAGAAAGAGAACTTATCATTGTTTGCTTGGATGTAATGAGTAAATGTGCAAAGCAAGTAAACACAGTGACTAATGGCACTGCTGAGTATCACTGTTTCCAGCTGCACAAACTCCAATCCCGGACATTTTACATGACTGTATCCTGTGCCACAAAACAACATCAAATTCAGCAGGTTCAAACACACCACCATATTCATAAAGTCTGAATAAAAAAAGTCTACTTTTTTATGCAATCAGAACACTGGGATCTGCATTTGTATTTATCACAGTCCCTGTAACATCCAACATCATAGCACAAGTTTTTTGTGCAAACTGAGCAAAGAAATTAACATTAGCCTAGACAAAATAAAAAAATAAAAGTACATTTCTTAAATATAAATATTTAGTTTTTGAGAATTGATACATTATCACAAAACATAATTTTACGACACTCAAGTGTATCGATATTTTCTTACAGCCCTACCTGTACCTGTAAAAAGTTTAAGTAATAGTAATTATCTTGATAGAGCCTTACACTGCCAGCTGAGCTCCGCTGAAAATACTTATGTACAGAGTGGCTTCAACTACTACACTTACTCCTGGCTACAACACACTTGAAAATCATTGTGTGAACAATGTAACTGCATACTGTTTAAATAATGACATGGGAAATGTTTCACATCCTAAAATACAGATTACTCACTTTTGATTGTAGGTAAAATGAACCGCCTAGTGACTTGTCATTGACTTTAAAAAGGTGCTCGTAGTTCTGGAAGAGAGAAACACACACACATATTGACACATTTTCTCAAATTTTTACAGTAGAAGGTAAAGAAAAATGTTGATGTTGATGGAAGGTCAAATAAATTAGTAAAAATAAAGCATCCTTTCACATGAATGTGACACTGTTTGTTCCTCATGTTCACTCGTGGAGCTGCAAATTCTTCACAGCACTGTTACACGGACGCAGTGTGTTCAGTAAATTTTTTTGTAAAGATACGACAAACACTGACAATAATTGACTGACAATGTTTCTTCTGCAGTTGGGACTGAGTTCCACAATTTTGTTGAGTTTAGGTAATAATAAAACCAACGTCTCCACACACGCCGACAAGAGCAACATGTTATGGGGCATTATGGAAAATCTCCTAAACATGAAAACAGATTTCCGACATGGCTCGAAAAACCTGGAATGACCTGGCAAACGCTACATTATGAAAAGACTAAAGGGCTCTGCAGCCCGAGTACTGAGAGTGTGTGTTTGTACCTTCTGAATCTCCTCAGGGGTGAGTGTGGAGATGTTTAGGATTTGCTGCGCCTCTTGTACACTCATCCCAGAGATGCTGGAGGCTGCGGCAGACTGCTGACCTGAACTGCCCCTGGCCTGTGCTGCTGCTTGACTGGCTGTGAGCGAAAACACAACACACACTTTGTTTTACAACACAACCTACGAGAATGTGAAAGCAAAAGTTATTTTGCACAAAGCTGCAACTTGGGCTAATTTATCACTTTGGCAAACTCATACCAGGGTGATGATCATTATCATGTTATTTTACAAGTTTCTGTTGTCCAAATGAAAAATTTATTAAGAGTATATTAAGAATTTCCCCTGATGTAATACAGAACATTAGAACGCACTTTTACCATATCATACTACTGTATTAAAAGCATGATAAGAAGGTTTTAGACCTTTTAGGCCACGTCATGGATCATACCTGCATATTCTTGTCGTAAAGCACGAGCAAATGCACGTCCCACCACCTGAGCTCCCATCACAATGATCTGTGCGAGATACTTAGCCTGCAAAGGAGGTGACACGTAAGAATGCACAAAACAATCATCAGACGACAATGACAGTCATGCAAATGAATAGAGAAAGTGAAGGTCAGTCCGCTTTCATCATCTTGACACGTCATAACACAGAACTCAGTCAAAAGCAAATGAAGCTGATGATGTCAGAGTGAGGAAACATCTGCAGGTGCGAATGTAAGAAGCGCCTTCATTATAACTGTAAACACAGCGTTTCCACGTGTCTCCAGCCTGTTCAGACACGAATTAACAAACATGTTGCTTCATAAATTAGTCCTTAACACAAATTAACAATGTCCCAAAGAAAAGTAGACTGCTACCTTACATGACGGCGTGGGGAAAGCTAGTCATGCTAATTCGACCTAGCATTACTCTCCTCTGACTCGCTAATGTTAGCTATGCGTTAAGAAATGTAAACGCGACCATGATAGAGTGTGTTCTTACCATTTTATAATATTATACAGGTTGCCCCGGACAGTGTGCGGCTTCTGTTGTCACACATGTACACCAACGAAGGTTATTTAATGGTCAAAGTTCAAGGAAGCGTCATCGAGAGCACAATATTCAAGATAAACCTTGTGGACGGAGAGATTTCTAATACTGACACCTACTGGCGGGGAAGTCAAACTACAGCTTCTTTTTGTTTCCAGGGCTCTGACTGCTGTATAGTGACTCAATACCAGCCTTAAAATTACAAACAAACTGCAAAGATGAGGAAAAAAATAACATTAATTTAATTTAAAGGTAGTAGGATACGCAAATACACGAGGGCAGCTATTCTGTAATACATATTGTGCTGGAAGAGGCTCCATTGAGGGATTTCCTCACTGAAGACTGAAACCTATGTGACTGCCTTGATGCTAATTTGACACTTTACTGTAGCATAATTATTGTATTATTAATTTATTTGTCAAAGATAATACTTATTGATTTATTTTCATGCTCTGTCCCTGCTCAGATGTTTAAAAGGCGACTATAATAAAACAATGTGTTTGATGGAATTATAATATAATGCAGAATATATTAAAGGACACTTCCAATTTGTTTGTCCATTTCTTCTTCTTTCTTTTTTTTTCGTAGAAAAATATCAATGTATTTAATTTATTGTGTAGTAGGTATTCCAATCCATTTAATTCACAAAAGGACAAGCAGTAGGTACTGGGTTCAAAAGGTGTTTATTGTAAGACATTATTGAAAAAAAAAAATCCACAAACCATTACTCAAGTCAGAAGGAAATAACAACAATGCTTTACTCGCTGTATAAAAAGGAAGTTCTTTTTTTAAACACAATGGTAGCCGAGTTAATCTAATCCAAAAGCGTGGCATTCGAGAATCACAACCACATAGAATATACGTCACGCAAACACTGACAGTTCATGTGTACAACATGATGTGCACGACCATGCATGGCTGAGTCAATGGTTGGTTTCGGTCCATTAGAGGTTGTAAACAAACTCGGTGGGTTCAAGCCTTAGTAATGGTTATTGATATTGCTGTAGCCCTGATCGGTAACTTACATGATGGCTCTTATGGCTGCATTGTAAGTTGTTAATACTGTACTGTTGTTGTCTAACCCCGTGAGTACTTACGACGAGTAAACATTTGATAAGAGGATTAGCTCATTTAAGTGAGGAACATCACCTAACAGTCTGAACACCAACAAAGATCATGAGTGAAAACTGCCCAGCAAACAAGAAAAGAAAGAAAGGAAACAATCAATCAATCATCTCAGATTATACAAAAGGCCCCTCTGGTTTGGCTTTCAATGCATAACATCTCAATTTCATTGACTTTTACTTACCCCTACTTATAAGACTATTATATGACCACTGTATGGCAAAACATTCCCTCAAAATCAAACTTAGACACATACACAAACACATTAACGTGTTAAAATGGCATCTTATTCTATCGTTGGCTAAAAAAAGAAAAGAAAAGTGAACTTAATGATGTTATTAGAAATTCCAGTTCATGGCCAAACATGAGCACTGGTGACCCTGTTGTATCCTCAGAGTGGTTTTTTTTGCTGCTGAAGGCTTGAACATGTTACAGTAATACCTGACCAAACAGGAAGACGGAGGTTGTTGTTTTTTTTATTATCAAATGCACGATGTTCACCTATTCAATGTCATCATTAACATTTTTTTTTTTTTAACATTACATCTGGCCAGTAGAAAAAAGCAAAAACAAGCAGTGGTCCACTGTGGAGGTAAATGTGCACACAGGTAAAAAAGTTTGTATGCAGTGGAACACAAACTGGTACTTTGAGATGAGAAAATAAATCGAGGCCATTATCAGTATCATGCTTAAACCGTGACCACAGACAAAAAGACTTATTTTAAAGATTAAGTTTTTAAAACAGTTATCTGTCATCAATGTGGTAATGAAGCATAAAGCGGAAGTATTATTGCTTTGATTGCCTGTTGTTTAATTCACCTTGCACTGACTTATATGGTGGCTTATATGGTTAATTTTGCCTCCTGCATTAATAACAAAGCAATTGCTACTAGAATGATTTCTGAAATGAACAATTACAGCATTTCCATATCACGTTTCATGCAGTCTAACTTGAGAACATGACATTTGATTTTCCAAGCCTCAACAGATTTTGTGACGCATACTGATATCAGAAGGTGTTGTAGTTATTGTGATTTCCTTTTCCCCAAATCGTTTATACTTTCACATTGTGCAGTAGTCTGAGATGTTAGCTGATTGAGCTCAGAGGTCGTGTTGGTGGCACCATCGCGCGCACAAATGGCAATTTGATCCGTCCTCTCCTCTCTGCTGTTGGTATCATGATTGGAGCAAAGGCAAGATGACGTCCCCTCTAGTCATCCTGGATGACACAACAGCCACCGTTAGCAAAGGCGGATTATAGACATGTAACAAAGTTGCATTACTTTAAAACATTTGACGTTGAGCTCTTTATTACACCTCAGCTGCTCGAAAACCTTAAGCTGTGAGATAATTTGCTCTTCTCTGTCAGCTTTCGTGGAACAGCATCGTGATGATATTTTGTTTTCATTTTACAAAACTGTGTGGTTGAAATTAATAGTTATAATTAAAAGCAACATTACATGTTACAGTTTGACATGTTTTTTCCTGATGTAATGCAAAACAGTGGAACAGTTTTTTTTTTTTTGTCATGACATTTGTCATTTTGTTATGTGTAAAATCTTGTGTGTAAACAACAGATCCAGATTTTTTTTTTTTTAAATATATGTTGTCAAGACAACAGATAACCACAACTATTGTAAAAAAGGTAATAAATGCAGGATATTAATTTTAGCTGCCTTGATAAAACCTATACAGTAATTTTTAAAATGTCCTGGAGGTTTCTGAGTTTCTGAAGACACCCAACTTCAACTCGTCTTTGGACATTTGAAGTTATGACCTGGTGCTTCAAAACAAAACATGATCAATCCTCAATCAATCAGTCCTTTATGTGCAAACCTTAACAAAACCATGAATAAACTGAATATTAAGGGGATCACATTACTCATCTTCACAGCTGTTAACATTCACATTCACTCACCCACTCGTCCTCGTCAACCCCCTCAAAGGAGTCCTGCGGCAGCGGGTCGTCCATGTTCCCCAACTTGGCCACCATGGCGCTGAGCAGCTGGGCCACACATGCACATACTCATTGTTAAAACATATCAGAAAAACACGGCTACTTTTATTCAGCAACTTCTATATAAGGATTTGGACGTGGCTAATTTGCATCACTGACATACTAAGTGCAGGACAAAGACCTCACAATGGTCCACAGTAAGAGTACAGTAAAAAAACACAAGTGTACAATGTTTGAGCTCATCTTCACCTCCTCTTTCTTCTGTTCATCAGTCTTCTCCTCCAGGTAAACAGATGAGGGCAGGTATTTCCTAACCGGAGCCTCTTTAGGGGCCTCGCTCACTAAAATAATTTAAAAAAACAACAACGCACACAGAATTAAACCTGAGATGTAGACTGCAGGGGGAAGCATCTTCATCTGGATTGAGAGCTATGTTAAACAGTCACATGGCATGTATACATATTCAGACTCTCTGGTCTGTGTCCGCACCTGGCGTCATGTCTTTTGGCTTCAGGCTGATCTTTCTGTGTTGGCCGTTGGAGCCAGACAGCCACGCAGAGGCAGCCAGCGCAGGTTCCCAACACACTGCTGTGTCTGTGTACACGTCGTCCTGGAAAAACTCTTTCTGCAGACCATGAGCCAAACACAGATTTAGACCCTCGAAAGTTAAAGCCACAGCCGCTTATTAGAAATAACCATGAGGAAGGAAGGTATGAGGCACATGTCCACTGGGTGGTGCAGTTGGCTCACCTTGACCCGTGGCACTCTGAAGGCCACTGGCTCTATGGTGGTCTTGGTGAGCATGAGTCCCACAGCTATCTCGACATCGTGCACATTGCACTCCGTCTTGGGCAGAAAGGCCAAGCCCTGCGGACAGGAAACAATCAGGAAGTGTCAACATCACAAAGATGGCACAGGTTTGAAGGAGACATGCGTGCAGATGTATGGTACCTTATGTGGTTCAGTAGAGCTGAAACTGCTGCACTCAAAAAAGTACGGCGCATCAGTGACAATCTCATAAATGAGCACTCTGGTATCGCCCTGCAAAACAAATAAAACACACAGCTCACATCTAATTCCTATTTTGGTCTCAGTTTCGGTTCACATGTAACTTAAAGGCAACTCTATTTTATTTTATTTTTTCTATCTGCTTACTTTTCCAGTGAGGATGACCACGCTTGTGTCAGGGTCGTAAAAAGGAATGAGAGTAGAGGGGGAGACGTCGACAAGGGTGCTGGCTATGGCTCCAGAGGACAGGGAGTCAGCAGAGTACAGGTAGAGTCCTCTCTCACTGCGACTAAAGAAGGAGTCAGTGGTGAGCAATCTTTTGCAAACTAATGATTTTACAATTATATAAATACTGTTTTACAAAGTGTTCCCGAGCCGATGAAGTAATATCAAATCATTACAAATCACAGTGTCACTATAGCACTGGCACATATGAGCCTTAAGGGATAAAGAGTTCACCCCCAAAACAAAAATGTATATTTTTAAAAACTCAACACCAGTGTCACTTTGCCAAAAATCATGACCTGGTTACTCAAGATAATCCACCTTGTTGTAAGCAGATTCATGCAGGAACTATTTTCTTTCCGTATCACCACAAAGACGGAAGCGTGCATCTACTCATTGATGAGAGGCTAGCTAACTAAGCTAGCTAAGGAGCTCGGCCGAGGAGATTAATGTTTACATCTCGCCCTGTCACGAGCACGAGCCTCTCGTCCATGAGTAGATGCACGTTTCTTTCTTTCGTCCCACCTTTTTTGGAATCAGGGCTGCATATGAATATATTCATATGTTCATTACCTGTCAAATCCTGACGCCAACAGGTACTTGCCCTCACACACCCACACCACACGAGCTCCTCTGTGGCCCTCAGGACCTGGGCCCTCCTGACAAAAAGAACACAGAACAGTGTGTTTGAAAGAAACAAAAAGAACCTGTGTTTTTTTCAGCGATTGAACAACACTGTAAGGCATTGCTTAATTTCACTTGATATTCCACTGTAGATTATTATATCAGGTTCTTATTGCTTTTACAAAGCAGTAACAGATTATTGTGAGTGAAAAAAGATGTAGATATTAAGATATAGAGGAGTAATGGCATCCTGAGCAGAGATCCCTGTGTGTTTACTATAATCTGATCTTAATGACAATTTGTTCTGCAAATGTTGCAATCGCTGTATGTCACTGAATGTCCTATATAGCACCTTTAAAGAGTTAAGTACTGTTAAATGAAATTAAGCATGAATACAAATCAAATCTTTTTTTTTTTTTATTGTATTCTCTCATATCTGCCAATGTGTCGTACATACCTGCACTGGTGTTGCGGACTTGCGGGGGTCATAGATGCGAACTTTCCCATCTTTGCACACTGTGGCCAGGAGCTTGCCATCTGGACTCCATGCCATGCCAAAGACCTGAATATAACCCACAAGAGGAAACAAGGAAGAAGAAGGCTAACACATGATGTATTCATCCTACTATGTGTAAACAAACCAATACATGTTTAAATCCATATCCAAATGTCCAAACTGTTGTGCGAACAGTCTAAATCTATGACATTTTACTTATTTGGTCGTGTATTCAAAGATTTGATCGAGGTGTGGCTCTCGTTCACCCACCTGGTCCTGGTGTCCAGTGAGGTGCTTGACCTCATCTCCGCTGTCCAGATTCCACAGTCTGACTGTGAGATCGTAGGATGAGGACACCAGCAGTCCGCTGGCCAGAGGGTGGAACTTGATGGAGTAAATCTTTTCCGTGTGGCCTACGAAGGATCACAGCAGCTGTCAATCAACTTTTACTTTGTTGTGACCTTTTTCCTTCATATACATGAAAGAATTCACATACTTTAGATCTTTTCAAAGAAGTCCTGCAGGATTTTCTGCTGCACTAACTGTTGTGTGTCAGGCTTGTCAATCCACAATATGTTATAGAGAAGACAAAATTGAGGCGAGTGGGCCCGGTCCTACCTTGCAAGATGAGCTCAGGCTCAGTCAGGGTCTCTTTCAGCCCTCCCTCTGGCACCTGCCACACCCGGATCTTTGCATCATCACCAGCTAGGGAGACGAGATATGCACGTCAAATCACACATCCAGCTGCAAATGCTCACACCTACGCAGCACATGTATTCACTTACCAACAGCAAGCCGGCGCGTGTCAAAAGGGTCCCAACAGAAGTCGATCACATTTACAGAATTCTGGATGGTGGGCAGGGCAGAGTCTGGTAGCCTGCCAGTCTGAGAGCGCTGAGGAGAGGTGAAGAATACACACAGTAGTCTCACTTTCCAAAGTCATTGAAGTACAAAAAACGGTTTTTGATTTAATTTCCAGCTTCTGCCGTACCTCGAAGATGGCGATCTGGCCACCGGAGATGGCGAGGGGCACTGCCACACGCTGGCGGTTGACACAGAAGCCGTCACACTCGCCTGGGGTGGTCAGGTTGAGGCCACGCAGGTTAGTGATGTGTGTGTCCCGGTGCATCACTACACCCTGGATGTGACGGAACTTGGAGGTTGGCCCTGGATGAAAGATAATTCTGAATCAACAGTCACTAAAGAAACACTATTATAAAGTGACAGATCATGAAGAATGACAGGTTTCAGGTGTGTGTGTGTGTGTGTGTGTGTGTGTGTGTGTGTGTGTGTGTGTGTGTGTGTGTGTGTGTGTGTTCATACCCAGCAGGCTGTGGATGGCCTTGGCGCTCTGGCTGGGACTGGGACTGGGGAGGAAGCCTGAGGAGAGGCCGGAGGTGGACGAGGGAGAGCGGGAGGGGGCAGCGCTGCTGCTGGGAGTGCTCAGAGGACTACTGGAGGTTGAGCAGCCACGTGCCGGGTCCTGTAGATCAGTTAACTTATCACAATAAAAAAATGTTTTTACAACCCCCAATTTGGGATTGAAATCCTCATGAGAATCTTCTAGCACCATTATTCCTGATGGATAGTCAGTGTGTGTGTGTGTGTGTGTGTGTGTGTGTGTGTGTGTGTGTGTGTGTGTGTGTCTGTCTCACCTCCTTGCTCCCCCCACTGGTTAGCTCCTTCTTTGCAGGCATCTCTTTTGCTGGTGGAGTCTTCAGTTTGGGCTGTTTGTCTGGGTTGAGGCTGACTTTCTCCACCTGACGACAATTAGAGCTAATTGTTTGAGGCGTACATTGTGAAAACCTGATTAACGTGATGAGAGTGGAGATGCTTTACCTGCTTGTTCCCTCCCCGCCACCACTCCTCAGCAGACATGGCTGGACTTGTGCCCACTGTGTCTGGGTAAAGGTCTTCATGAAACTCCTGGCCTGACTGCTGGAAGACAATGCAGCACACGCACACATGCACGCATGTAAACACCAATGCAAGTATGTACATTTCATGCATATGTTATGAATCTTCTGTACGTGTTGGTATGTCAGTAGTGCTGCGCATACACACACCTTGCGTGGGACTTGATAGCTGATTGGCACAATGCAGCTGTCCGTCAGCTGAAGCACACGGATGACTTCGCAGGACATGACGTCTAGCGCCAGCTTGGGCACCATGGCAACTCCTCGTGTTGAGGTGTCCGTCAGACAGTGGCTCACTGAAAATGCAGAAAGGAAAAAAAAAAAAAAGAGAGAGAGATCAGATACGAGAAGGCGGAGCTGTAAAGTCAGACATATAACAGATGACCAAACTTTACCTTGTGAGAGGAACGGCTCAGCGGTCGACACTTCAAAGCAGTCAACCACCGTGTCTCCCTGTGCCAGAGAGAAGATCAGTAAATCACACCTGATGCATTGCTGTAAAGACCTTAAAAGTACACAACTGACGAGACGGCTGGATTCCTGATTCGTGACACAGCTGCACCAAACTTCTCAGGCATAAACATTTAATATTCAACTCATTCCTCAAAGTTTACACCTAATGGAAAGCATAATAGATATTCATCAATATCTTATCCTTTTATTTCATTCATTCTTCTTCTTCATATTATCATTTATTTATTTTTTTAAAATATTTTTATTTTTATTCTTTTATTTCTTATTGCTTTTATTGCTCTTATTCTTTTTATCTGTTGTCTTTTACTGCTTTTAGTCTTTTATTCGCTGCTGTCATTTTATTGCTTGTATTAACACTTTGTGACTTGCATTTTAAATCTTTGGTCTCCTTGTTTTTACTTTATCTTCATATTTAAAAAACAAACAAAAAAACTTTGTCTTGTTACTGCTTGACTTCTGTTGTCTTCCTGAGTATCCTGCTCATGCTTTGTCTGTCAAAGCACTTTCTAAACTTTGTTTTTAAAGGTGCTATATAAATAAAGTTTATTATTATTAAAATAATATCTCACCATGCTAGCCAGTATGAGCAGACCAGTGTCATCATCAAACAGAGGGATCAGTGTCCTGAAAGCAAGAGAGGGAAAGAAATGAGAAAAATACATTGAAATGATGGGATGTAATAAACTTATTATTACATAATCATTTACATGTCACAGTGTCTATGGGTTGAAGTTTTACAAAGGTGCCACTAGATGTAGCAATACGCTCAATTTTAGGGCTTAAGTGGTCAGCACATGTGATTTTTTTTTCACCATTCTTTATCTGCAGGTTAGGGAAATTGTCGGGAAATAAACTCATGTTCAGTCACTGATTTGTATTCTTGAGTGCTTTTAACTTGTCCAATAAAAGAGATTATTATCAAAGAAGAAAATAGCATAAAACCCACAAGGAATATGTTTCAAAAATGGATATGTTGCCAAATATACAAAGAAAAACAGAACTAGGGCGAGAACCGCAACTTCATTATTGCTTAATCTGCTCAGACTCTTTTTAAGTAATTGAGCCACATCCATCATAGTTTCCTAAAGTGACCTCTTCAGCCCAAACATATTCACTATTGCATTTACAGAAAAATCTTCACAGACAATAGCTCAATCTGCTTCCTCCTTT
Organism: Hollardia meadi; assembly: GCA_037974645.1. NCBI lineage: Eukaryota > Metazoa > Chordata > Actinopteri > Tetraodontiformes > Triacanthodidae > Hollardia > Hollardia meadi. Next base: position 6,346,204 of record JBBPCS010000672.1, read on the forward strand.
CTGTCTACTGCATTTGATTTTGTGAGTTGATATTGTCTTTTTTTGTTTGATGTGTTTGTAAAGCTTGGGTGTATGTTGTTGAAATACTGTGTTGCTGCTATCTTGGCTGGGCCTCCTTTGAAAGAGATTCTGTAATCTCACTGGGACTTAGGAGAAATGCCACGAGAAAACGTGCAGAATTTTTTGCTACAGAAACAACTTTACTGATTAATCAATCAGCAATAGTGGCTTCCACCCACACAGGCCTAAACAAGGCCACAGTCACCTGCCTCCTCTTATGATTTGAGGAAAGAAGATTGAAGGGATGAGAAAACTGAATGAGCTTTTAACTCGATGGGCAAAGTACAACTGGCTGTAGTAAACAAACCAAACAGGAAACCATGGCTTAGGCAGGAGGCACAAACACACACACACACGAGGCTGACAAATCTCCCTCATTCTCGGCCTCTTACTCTCCTTCATAATGCGACGTCTCAGTCTCTCTCCGCATCAATGAGAGCAACAGCTAGCATGCTGTGTTGTTTTCCAGACAGGAGAAGAGGACGGAGAGTGGTGGCTGATCTGACCACTTCACATCACAGGCCACAGATCTGGCTGGTTGAAGTGGAGACGGCCGCCCGTGTGATTGGCTTATGATGATGACCTTGTGTAATGGTCCAATTGTAGAGGAGCGCCACATGGCAGCCTTCACATCAACTGAGAATGACAGACTGGTGATGTAATGCTCCAACTATGACAATATAATGACAGACTCAGTTTGGGTATCTTAAGCAACTGTGCATAGTGGCATGCAATGGTTTATACTGTGTGCATGTGCAAGAGTGACAGGGAAAGAGTGTGACTGCGTTTGAAACAGTTTGACAAACAGCCCCAAACAAGTTCAGGATCACTCAACCACTTCAAACTGGCTGCCGCGAGTCTGGTTGTAGCAACTAACATCCTTCTGTTGCGATCACAAATGATTTTCCAAACTACGGTGACGAGAATCTTGGTATCATTTTCATTTTTTTCCTTTGTTAGATTTTTGGATATAATTTTTGCAGTAACAGCAGAATGCCGGTCATGACAGCGAAAGCAAAAAAGTTTTGATTAACTAGCCAGCCAAGACGAAACTAGAAAAATGAAATAATACTTTGTGTACGTATAAGGTCTCTTGTTGTTCTCCTTATTGATCTCACAAAGGGAAATAACAGATAGCATAGGAAAGATGGGTAACTTTAAAAAACTACACACATTATGACCATCTTAGTTTTTGCGAAAGCATGAAAAAACTAAAAAAGAAAGGCCCTAAATACTATATAAGTTGATTGAGACGGACATATAGTTGTCACAAATAAGTGATACATATAAATACATGTGAAGTGTGTGTTTTACAATGCAAGAGAGGAGGGCAATGTGATTGACTTTTAGTAATAAGTTGTTTTATTCTGCTGAGAACGCTGGTGATTGAATAGTCTAAAACTCAGTCAGAGAGGTAATGAAATGATCAAATTATTATGTTTTGTTGGCGTTCTGTCTTACTGAGGTATATACTGAGGGACACAATTCTCTAAACAACTATTTCAACTGAGCATTTAATACTATGACTGTCAATATCGTGTTTAAAATGAGCTCTATCCAATGTATTTAACCCAGGACAAAGCTGACTTGTTGTCAGGCCTCTTTCCCTGCTGTGTCCTCAAACCTACCATGTGGTCATCTCTATTTTGTCCTCACCATCCCTCTTTGATGCATCAACAAAAACGGACCTGTCCAAGACCTGCACCTCCTCTTCTCTCTAATATCCACTCGCTCCCTCCTTCTAGCCCAGGCCTATGAAGTCAGCAAAGGCCGGCCACGCTTCGTTAGGGGCGACTGTGTGTTCCCATGTCGGAGTCAGACCACAGGGAGTCCCTAAACACCTCCATTCCCACACCACTCTCGAGCCCTCTCTCCCTCACCCTCACTCGCAACAACACCACCACCTTGTGCCCCCCGATCTCTTTTGGCCTCCAATCCCCAACTCTTTCTCCAAATTGCCTCTACTTTCTCCCTGGCCTTATCTCTGGTTTTCTCACAGTAAAACAGTCAAACAGCCACATAACAGGAGTGGAGCTTTATCACTGATAATGGACTATGTTTACTATCGCTTTCATGCTCCACCTCACCGCCAGCCCATTTTCCCACACATACACGCATGCATGCGCATATTTAAGCGCATAGATGTACAAGCACGCATACATGCATGTGCTAACAGTACAGCTTAATGATGTATGTGCACATGCATTTATAAGAGGTTACAGGGTTAATTGTGGGAGGGAGCGTGCTTGTTGCGTAGATCTCGATCACATGGGCTGATTATGAATGAAAAGAAAAACTATTACAGGCCTCATTCATGCTCGTAGAGGAGAAACTGTTGTGTGTGTGTGTGTGTGTCGTACCGGATTCATTCTGACACACTGATCCAGACATAAGCCCTTTTCAGTGTTGGGTGTGTAACTAGAACAGGTTTATCCACACACACAAAATCACACATATTCATCCAACAAAATGTATTATTATTATATCAGATGTTTAACGTGAACAGCAGCTAAGAAGATTTCAACTCAAATGATATTAGTGTCACACTCTCAGGGCAATCTGCACCCACTAATGTGTCTCAACACCTTTCCAGCTCTTCCGACGCTCCGCGAAGGCCGCCCGGTGCTCCAAAAATCACCCTGGATTCAGTCTGTCAATGGCACTCCGCTCCTATCAGCGTTTACACAGAACAGAGAGTGCAAAGAATCCGCCTCCCGCCTCGTCTGCCATCGCTCTCTCACACAGACCCAAATGCACATCATAAAATGACCTTCTTCCTGTGACAGCAGCCTTCAGCACCAGCAGATATGATGGGTATATTACTAATGTGCATCTATGTGTGTGTGTGTGTGTGTGGGTATGAAAGGATTTCAGGTACATTATGATTATGAGAAACTTGATTAATGAGGGCCGAGACAAATGGATATGCGGATAACAGTGAAACTGTGATTTGTTGTGGAGAAATAACTGAGCAAAAATGTCCAGTCACCATGCGACAGATGTATGCAATGCAATAAAATTAAGGATGCACACACACAAAACCCTTCTAGAAACCGAATAAACACTGCATTATGTTGAATGTAGTGCATGTATGTGCTTGCAAGCACGACGAGATATGTGCAAGTATGAAAAATGCACATACCAACCCACGCTGCACACTTGTGTGAGCACATATAGGCACATCCAGATGCTCTGATAGCATCAGACGCACACAGTCGTGTATTATATACAGTATATATGTGGAGCTAATGAAATCAGCCTGCAGAGGTATAAGGTTATGAGCTTGAGCTATGGCAGCTATGACCAGATCAGTATCAGTCAAAGGGACCTTTCTCTGCCGTATGAGACGAGGCCTTGCAGTTAACAACACACACTAGACAGCACAATAAGCTCCAGTCGACAAGTTGGAGGAGAATATAAAAACAAAACAAAACAACTAGTTGTCTGCCAATACATTTTTTTTACGCTTATTGCTCTTCTAAGATGGGCACACACTTTTAGACTTTCAAAATCCTAACCAGCTACGTAAAGATCTATAAAAGCGAGTCTGCAATTAATGGTTAAATATAGCTATTTCTATCTATATGGAAACTACTGCATGTTCTCGACAACAGATCCCTCTTTTGTAGCTGTTCCGAGGTTTTTCTTTTCTCCCCCTCATTATCCCAGGCATTTTTTCATCTAAATCAATCTAATAATAGAGGATGTCATATAAGTTGCAAAGCTGTTTGAGCCACATTTGTGATTTTTAACTATAAATCAAATGTGCGTTCAGATTTAACCAGATTCCAGTAGAAGAAACATCACAAATCACAACAATTCTGACTCGTCTCAACCTCAAACCGAAGGTGAGGGACATAAATGTCAGCAGTGGAGACTCTTTATAGCACTGGAAACCAGTCTTCATGGTCAAATTGGGGTTAAAATTAGACTTTGAATAAAACACATACTTTCATTTACCGCTCATTCTATTTTCATTTCATCATTTTGGTCTCCGTCATCTCCCTCTTCTTCTTTTATCAGTCCCCTGGTTATATCATCCCAGTCAGTGGGAGTGAGTGAGTGGTGAGGCAGTATCTCTGAGGCTGAAGGGTCTGCTGAACTGTGAACTCGAACAGTCCACATTATCAGTCCTCCCGCCTCTAAAAACTGTGGCTCTGCAGCTTGTCCAGCTGTCCTGGCCAGCCTCGGCTGTCCCACTGGCCAGTGGTGACTCAGTCGTTTAGACTGACATTCGAGCTGCTTTGGCTGATAAGAATACTGTTCGGATTATCGCACAAGGTTGGAAGGACGCATATTGTAGATGCATCACAGCAAAAGCATTGGACGTGTTGTTGGGAGCCTTGACTCACTGATTTTACAGTTTAGTGCACATTGGTTACCCCAGTCGGTCCAATAAAACATAAGGTCAGGACAGTTTTTGGACATCAAATTCAATGAAAGCCAAGGTGTTTTCTTCCTCTTCTCCTGTCTGGAAATTCAATGTCTTTGAGAAAGAATATTTGGGGTTAGGATATTATATTCTTCAAAATTTGGCATCAGAGGCCAGAGTCCATGGAATCAAAATCTTGGTGCTATATTTATTCCCTGACTTTTCTGAATCAATCTACCATCTGTTGGCTTTTGATATTGATGACTACGAGTCTGCAGCCCTGCTAGCAGCTCTGTGAGACTGTGCTGTACTGAGCTTAATGCTGCTGTCAACATGCTAACATGCTCACGATGACAATGTTAACACGTTTATACTGAGCAGCTGTAATGTTTACCCGGATCACCATCTTAGTTTAGCATTTTATCTAGAGCTGCCATGATTAGTCGATTAATCGACATATCAAATTTAGTGTCCTGCTGATTCATTCTCTGGGGACCATGAAAACTGACAATGACAATCCGTCCAATAGTTGTTGAGATATTGCTCGACTGACCAACCAACTGAACGACCAACAATGCCATCTACAGAGCAACAACGCCACCATGGCTAAAAAAGTGAAAAGACCAATATAAAAGCATGATGTAAACTGTTTAAACCTCCTTTTTTCTCTAAATAAACTGTAAATCAACTTTAAAACCATCCACTCATTTTTACTAACATTTTAGGCCTTACTTTATCTCACATACATGCACACGGTCAGTGGCAGATTAATAATGTGGCAGATCTGTAAGATGTGTTATAAAATTAATCAGTAAAAATATGTGGTATGATGAGCAGTTGGCTGTAACTAAACAGCTGTATCTCCCATTTAAAAGCGTGACCATATGAGCACATCATTTGAGTTAATTCCATTATCACTGTCAGATGACAACAGTTCATATGACCAGCATATCATATATTTGTTCTTATGATACCCCTGCCCTATTCCTGTCTTTATTGACAGAACATACTCTATTTCAGTGTTATTACTCCTGTGTAAAGGAGTTAGACACAGCTAATGGTTTTATGCACACTTACACTGCAGGCCCATGGGTGTTCACATTACCCCGACAATGGAAGGAGTGGTGCGGAATAATCCACTGGTGATTAAATGGGATTCATAACGGAACAACAGTGGACCTGTAAAACTGTCTCCAGGACGGTAAATCCTAGGTTGGTTGTGTTGTGCAAATATGTGAAGATTTTTGAGTGAAAAGGTCCTGAAATGGCAAACAAATGGTTTGGGAATGGTTTACCCTTTCAAACTCTGAAGCATAAAAATTCATCAAAAACAACCAAAGTGTGCCAAAATCAAGCAAAAACAAACAAACATATCTATAGATATATAGATATATCTATATATATATCTATATATAGTATATATAGTATATATCTATATATATCTATA
>JBBPCS010000672.1:6355896-6375618 GCA_037974645.1 Hollardia meadi
TATAGTACTCCCTCTTTGGCGCGCGCACACACACACACACACACACGCACGGAAGCGCGCGCGCGCGCACGCACGCACGCACGCACACACACACACACACACACACACTGCGCTGTAACAGAAATGCAGCACCCCACACACAATGAAGACATGAACCTGAGACCATATGCATGTGCTCCAGCTGTTGCTCGATGCTCCCCATCCCCTTCATCTCCTGTTTATCTTCCTGAATCCTTTTGTTTTCCCTTACTCTGTACACATAAGCAGCAAGGCAGCCACACTTTCTTTCTTTCTTTTCCCTTTTCCATCTGCATTTCTGAGCCCTGTAATGAAACGAGCCTTTTTCTCTGTGACTATTTTGAAAAGTTATGGGCATCCTTTACTCCAGTTATGATTGATTACTACAATTAAAACTTTTATTTCCAACAGGAGCAAATAAAATGCACTTACTTTGGACTTTTCCCCAGCCACTGAGGCATGACCCAAAAATTCTTTACAAGTCTGTACATAATTACTCACCTGTTAAAGTTCTCCCAGGCATTGTGTGTATATTATGGGATAACTGCAACCTTTCACCTCTGCAGCCCATTCGACTGTAGCCAACAGCAATCGCCATCAAATCCTGTCCATGACTTACTGGACAAAATTTTCCATAAACAATTACAATACTAAATACTGGGTCCATTTTTTCTGCATGGCCGGCAAACTTTAGGTAGTTTTCTGTGCCGTTAAAACTGAAAACTAATTAGCTGCTTCATTCAATCAAGCCTTAAGGTTTGAGCTGGGTCATTTTATTGGCATCTGGCTGCACAGAGTAACATTTCTGGCCATGTCTGAATGAGTTCTTAAGTTATTCACTAGAGAGAGAAAAATAAAGAGATCAGGGAATCTTTCCAAGAGGGTTGCAATTTCAACAGGGGGCAGAAAGAAAAGTATGCTGAAAGAGAAGGAAAATAAATGCCATAGCTCTGGACTGATGAGATGATACTGGACCTTTCTCCAGCTCTCTAGTGCACCTCCCAATGCCCTTGATCTCCTCTACAAGTTCTGGCATTCCAGGCAGTGATTTTTTTTGTAAAGAGAATGTTTCATTAAACAATAAGATTGAAAGGATAGAGAGGTAAATTAATTTGAAAAATGAGAAATTATTTCAGTTGGCAGCAGCTCCGATGGTGTTGTAACAGTACATTTTCATGGCATATACACCTATAGAGTAAGTAAGAGTAAATGAAAATAACACTACTTTAATACTGGTAATTATCTTCCTTTAGCTAACATATGAGACTATGCAAACAAAATTAGCACATACAATAGAAAATTAGAGGGCGATGATATGATAATATTTATCAGTTCTTAAAAAAATACACACATTTATTTCACAACATGTATGACCATTGACCACAACCTACTCTGGTTCTGGTATCAATGGGAGGAAGTTTTGAGCGAGCAAATGTAACTCTACAGGCTGTTTCGAAGTCTGTTTGTCTAATAGATGACATTGTGCACAGTTTACAAGAATTAATGCTGTAACTTCAGGGAAAAAGGAAAAAGGAAACATTTCTGGTGTAAAGGCCCACAACCCAGGGTAAGCAGTGTGAAAACAGAATGTTCTCTGTGTGTGTGCTACTTCTGTGTTTAACAGGTCACACATACTTGGCTTCTCATTCAGGTATTTGTGCAGTGCAGACATCAACAACTGCACCATTTAAGGCCCTAAAATAAGCTCCAGGGTTCAAGTCGAACAACATGCAGTACTTGTGGGTATCATAAGTCATAAAGCAAGGTTTACGAGATATCAACTATTCACTGCCCGAACCCCCAATCAATAAACCTAAATCATGACATCAACAAAAGTAATTGCAGGGCACCAAGGAATTTTGAGTGTATTTTTACAAATCAGTCCAGGCTGCCACTGGTTAAGGAGTAAGGACAAAAAGAAATGTTTTCTATTGACTCATCAAAGAGTAAAAATAGAGGACAGAAACCTGTCAAAAGAAGAAAAATGGTCAGCAGATAGAGAAGTTGCCTCACCCCCCAAGGCCATCTTACTCACTAGCAGAGGATGATAAACTGACATACAGAGTCCTTTCCGAGCATATAATGTGCTGACACTCTACCAGGGTGTTTGTTTTGTATGGCTTGTGCTCTGGTGAAATGGGCTTAAATCACAGTATTTTATCTCCCTGATTATCTACTCTCCTCAGTGTCTGTATATTTCATCCTTTTTACAGTTTTAGAGACACTTGTCAGACAAGTAGCTCGGCTGCCAGTCTGTGTACTGACAACGTAGATAGTGTGTGTTATTTATATTATGTCTATAGTCAGGGAAGTGGCTCAGGGCTATCATTGAAACTTCTCTCCAAGTTTAGAACTCCACAAAGTAAATCACCCACAGATGCATGGCCACATGCAGCATGGCAGGCGTACAGCCACACAAAGTTGACATGGTATGGTTATATGAAATTGGAGAGACCAGAGCAGTGTTTAAGGTGAATCTTTCAGAGGGCCTAAGTGAAGCTTTTCACTGTTTCACTGACTCTTGAGAGACAGAAAACATTCAAAGTCAATCTGTGTTTTTACTTTGATACATCATCTCAAAAACTATGAAAATATATGCATATACTGTATATATATACACACACACATATAGTATATACACATGTACATGTACACACAGACACACAGACACACACACAGACACACACACAGACACACACACACACACACACACAGCTATCTGTAGGATCACTACAGAAGGAAACTGATCATTGCAGGGTCATTGCAGTGAGAAAGCAGACAAAACGCCACTATGTCAACTTCTCCCTCAGCAGAAACCTTCTGAAGCCTGAGGTCATGGCTAAAGCCCTATTGTTTGAGAGACCTTGTGACAAAAGACTGACTTTGATCACATTTGATAGTAATCTCATTCTATGAAACACACACAAGAACCACACAGTGAATCAATACCTGACTTTGGCTGGTTTGGAAACACGACTGCACAGGGAAAAAATATGTTTAGTAAAAGAAACTCAACATTGCACTGTATTTGTCTAAACTCAAACATGACCCTCACAAGTGACAGAGGCCAGCCATATCATGTGTACTACTGTTGCAGATTACAGTCCATCAGCGTTTACTGTATATTTCTCTGAATGATTACCCAGGTCATTGAATGTTTATATCTTCTCTTGTTTTAGGCTGAGCATGGAGAGAGAGAGATTCTGCACCATGAAGGTCTTTCTCGCTCCGCTGATGCCCTTCCTGCTCTTCTTCATCCTTCCTGATGGCACCTTGTCCAGCGACTGCCCAAAGGACTGCACCTGGTCCACACCAGATTCAATCTTATGTTACCAGAGACGCTCCTCAACCATTCCAACGGGGGTGCCCCCATTCACAAAAAGCCTCTACCTCTTTTCCAATGGCATTGAGGTCTTGACAAGTGAGGACTTTGATGGTATGGAGAGCCTGGAAATGCTGGATCTCAGTCAAAACAAATTAACTAAACTTCCTGAAAGGGTGTTTGAACATTTGACCTCTTTGAGAAACCTGGACCTGTCATCCAACCAGATCACCCACATTTCAGAGGAATGCTTCCAGGGTATGGCACTGCTTGAGCGCCTTTATTTATATAGTAATCAAATTGAGACCATCCATCCTGCAGCCTTTAATGGCTTGGAGCACCTGCTGGAACTCAAACTGCAGAACAACCAGTTGACATCCTTGCCCGCTCTCTCAATGCCCCAACTTCTGCTGCTGGACCTTCGCTTTAATGCCTTACCCACCTTGGGACCCTCAGACCTCCAAACCCCAAATCTGGAGTCGCTTAAATTGGGTGGTGTGGGGCTCACCAGCCTGAATAAGGAGCTTGTGGGTAGTCTAAAGAACCTCCATGAACTGGACATCTCAGAAAACCAACTCAAGTCCTTTCCCTCAGTGCTAAAGGAGACCCATGGGCTGATTTACCTCAGCCTGGCTGGGAACCCAATGGGTCCTCTTAAGGTTCAGGACCTTGAGAACCTTGGAGAGCTGCAGGAGTTGGACATTAGCAGCCTCAGTCTGCAGGGCCTCCCTGAAGAGTTCTCACAGCTCTTACCCCACCTCAGAAAGCTCACAATAGCAGAGAACCCCTTCAACTGCCTCTGCACTCTAGCGTGGTTCCCAAGATGGCTTAGAACCCAGAGCATCACCCTGGAGAGAACAGAGGAGACCCGCTGCCATTTCCCACCTATCAATGCTGGAAAGGTATTGGAAAGACTGGAACACAGGGATTTTGGATGTCCTACGACAACTACAGTCACCACTAGTACTGCCAAAACTACTACTACCATGCCTATTCCTGTCACAACCATCCCAAGTACTACTAGAGCTATTCCAGTCCCCAGGGCCAGTGACAACCCCACAGACAAAGATGATGGTTCTCCCCTGCCCCCTATCGCTGCATCCCCCAGTAGTAGCAGCATGGATACAGATGAGGAGCAGCATTTCTGTCCATCTCACACCTGTCTGAATGGGGGTACTTGTCGTTTGGACCAGCATGGTCAGGTAGAGTGCACCTGTCCACAAGGCACCTCTGGCTTGTATTGCGAAGTCCAAAATCATCACCCACCTTCACCACCTGAAGCTGAAATCCCCATGGCAACTGTCACTGTAGATGCACCAGACATCAGCTCACATCAAGCAACCGCAACCTCAATCCTGCTGGATCTCCACCGTTACATTGAAATGCGGCCTCACATACGTGGAATCCGCCTGACCTATCGCAATCTTTCTGGGCCAGACCGCAGGCCAATTCAACTCAGCCTGCCAGCTTCCTTCCCAGAATACAGACTCAGAGGCCTGAAGCCCAACTCTACCTACACTGTGTGTGCCAGTCCACTAGGTGCCCCTAGTGGCATAGACAGTGTCTGCACTGAGGCCCAAACAGTCGCTGAAAGTGTCAGGGGTCATGATGCACAGTTTGATGACCAAAGGTTTACCACTATGCTGGTGCCTGCAATTGCAATCCTGCTACTGCTGGTACTGATAGCAGTAGCAGTGGGAGTGGTATGCTATCTTCGCAGGAAGAGGGCCAAGGGTCACCTGGACTTAGATTGTGAGCCCTCTCAGCTAGAGTTGGACGGAGTTAAGGCTGGCTTGGACAATGGGGCACTGCCTCAAAAACAGCCTCAACTTATGATCCCTGAACCTGCTGTTCAGAATGGCAATCTGGAATATGAGGTGTTGCTACTACAGGATCACTGTTCATCAAACAACAATACATCTTCTCACAAGCCTTCCTACTTTTGACACCTGGCTTTGATGACTCAGACCTAAAGGAGGATTTTAATTCTTCAGCTCTGTTTTCTTCCCTGGTGAAATACAGAGAGCAGCAACTGCTGTAGAGAAAAAGGAGGACACAGTTATAAGCCAGCAAACCAGCAAAGGGTAAACTGGACATATATTTAACTCAATGCCCCCCAGCTGTCTAAGAAGACATTAAACAAGATCATAAACATTTGTTTATTTGACTTTAAAAAAGCATTGAAAGTGCCTCTACTCCATTTACATGCTACATCCTGCTTCAATAATTTCCTTTCTCACATTGCTGGACCAATCAGCTCTCATGCTATTTTGCTGGGACTGATAAGGAGTTGTCATTGGCTGAAACCTAGGGTTAGGGGACATAGTGACCTCATGCCCTCTTTTACCCGTTTATAAAGGAGAGTGCACTGAAATGAGGCTGTGCTGCCTTTTTCCATCACAATACCGCACCTAAACACCATCAGCAATAATTTTTGCGACATGTTGTAACTCCACGGTACTAGCCCAAAGGGATCAGTGCTTGCTGTGAATGACCTCTAAGACACAGAATGAAGTCGTGCAGAGAAAATAGCTGATGCTTGTATTGCTTTATGTAGCTCAAAAACTCTTGTGATTTTTGTATGTTTTTTTAATACTTGTGTCTTTCTGTTATTTTTTATTGTGCAACATTGTGACTGTTAACAGCCCTCTACACCCCCTACCCCCACCTCTTGTGACTAAAAGACAAAAAAGCAGCTTAAAATCTTTGAAGATTAAAACTTGTTTGGTACCAGCAAAGTCAATCAAAGGGCTTTGCCTCCAGAATGTCAGACAGTCTAAGTAGATGTGAGTCTGGACAGACTCGAGACTAAATCCCCCCTCTCGATTCTGAAGCCCTCAGAGTGTTTTACCATCACAAAGGGAGAAGGTAAGCAGGATTATGAAAGGTACAGAGGGAAGCACTTGACTGAACCCCTTCTGTTTTAGCGCTGCACTGAGTTTCAACCAGTTTAGACCTTGCCTTAATTACAGTAAGCACTCACATGACTATACCACAGCAAAAAAGAACGTCAAAGACTTTATTTATTATTTATATTATGTGCAAGGGGAAACTCTGGTTTATCCTTAAATGACAATTGACATGCAACATACTACGTGGCCTGGCCCACAACAAGCAAAACAAGTAGTGGTTATGTATTGTGTTTCCCTTGAGCAACATTTTTCCTTGGCAAGGAGGGTCCCAGTTTTGCTCACTTGCACCAAATCAGACTATGAAAAGGCCAGGCGTATAGAGGACAACAAGGCTTGCAAAGTGGAGATCAATTGTAAGGTTATTATTGCAGACACAGTGCTGAGATCCAAATCTGTGCATATAGGGCAAAGAAGGACGCAAAGTAACATTGTGTGCATGTGTGTGTACGTGTGTGTGTCGATCTGTCAACTTTAGTGATAATGCAAGTACATGTTCTGTCTCGTGCAAAGAACTGCAGACATCAAGTTACTATCAGTTACCCCCTCTTTGTGCCTACATGCCTCAGAGTACGTTGAGACACACCAAAGACACATCTGTGAATGTCTGTTAAGCAACCTACCTACAGTATTCCCAGCGCACAATTAACAGTTCAATGCTACCAAAATATCTTTAGAACCCACAAAAAACAATAATAAGTTAAAGAAATATATATATAAAGCAATGCAACTGGAAAATTTATCTGTAAAATAGAATACATTGAAGATAACCAAAAGTATTTTCAATGTGATTGTTAATTTTTCCCTGTTTATTTTGGGAAGCTTCTTGTTGTCATTTGTTGCTGTCTTTTTTTTTTTTTTTTTAAGTCTGTGAACATATTTGTACAAGTGGAAAAGTAATATTATCATTAAATGAATATCCAAAAATAAAACAGGCCAAGTTGTCTTCTTGTAGTTTTCACCTTTTGCTTGTAAAAGGAAGGATTAGATTGACAAGCAAAGGGTGGGGTGGGGATGGTGGTGGTGGGGTTATGTTCATCATTAACTTCCCTCTCTTTTAAGCCATCACTCAATGAGGCGAGGAGAGAGATCACAGGAGAGGGAGTTCAAGAAAAAGAAAGAGCAGGGAACAAAGGAACAAGTGCAGGTATAATTAAGCTGGATATTCCAATCTTCAATCCATATGTGTCTGTCTTTGTGTACATGTGATTATGTATTTGTGCAAATTAATTACAATAGTGATGGAGTGCTACAAGTGTCTACATGGACATTAATGTAAGTTTATGTCATACTCTCCCTCCCTCTTTAATGCGAGCACAGTCTAATAACAAGACTAAGAGTCTAGAAACATGCTCTGAGAGACGGTGCTTTGAACGTAATGCTAACGTCAGCATGCTAACATGCTCACAATGACAATGTTGACATGTTAATATGGAGCAGGTATAATGTTTATACCACATTCACCATTTTAATTTAGAATGTTAGCATGCTAACATTTTTTAACATGCACAAATTGCTCATTTAGCATGCTAACATTCTAAATGAGCAATTTAGCACTAATTAGTGCAAAACACAATGTGCAGCTGAAGCTTGTGGGAATTTAATTTGTTTCATAAAACAAAGTATTGGACAAATTGGAGTTTTGACCCGATAATGACACTAGAAGAAAGGTCAGGAGATCACCAAGGTGATTACAATTTATCCTGAGGGGGGCTTGAATGTGCATCCAATAGTTGTAGAAACATTTCACTCAAAACCACAAATCAGAGGATTTTCAAAGCCGTTGGGATTCATCATCTGGGAATCATGAGTGTCTGTACAAAATGTAATTTCCATCCATCTAATAGTTGTTGAGATATTTCCGTCTGAACCAAAGTGGTGGAACAACCAACAAACAGACAGACGCCGCTAGCATGACTAAAAAATGTTAATCATTGAGGCTAGTTAGATGATCTTCAAGATGACTTGATATATGCAAGTGTTCTACGAAACAGTGCACCACCACCCAAAATCTTTTACAAGAAGTTTTAATGTGTGCCTTCAGTGGGTGAGAGGTCTGGGAATTCTTCCTCACCATCAGTAAGCTGGAGGCAAAATGGAAATAAAGATTATGATTGAAAACACTCAGGTTAAGGTCATTAGTAGATTTAACCACTGTGAATGACTCACTGGTTTGAGCCTAATGGGTGAGCATTGTTTGCAAACCCACACAATAAACAGGCTGACCACCCATGTGTTTTATAGGTTGGATTGATGCAGCATGCACGCACACACGCCCACACCTACAAACAAATGCGCAAATATACTGGCCCATAGCTGGGAGCTGTTGTGAAAGATCCCATGCTAACAACACAAACACATAAAACAGCACCACTGCTGCCATACGGGGCCCTATTACATCAATATGCTCATACAGAGCAAAATTCCTGGTTAAATAACAGGAGAAACAATGCACCCCTGAAGGTCAATAGGCTTTAACTAGTTTGTCCTTCCTCTACTGTTTTAACCCTCATTTTTAAATGCTCCTTACCCTAATAAAGGCATTCTTTTAAGTTGTAACGTTTAGCCTATTTTATCTTACATTTTATTTAAAATGTAAGAAGTTAGAGTAAAAGGGATGGGGCTTAATTAATGGAGGGACTCCAGGTAAAAAGACAGATAGAATACATAGATGATGCCAGATATTTCTGTCCTTCTCCCTGTCCAGGCATCTGCAAATGTTCATGTATATGGACAAGAAAAAGAGAGGGAGAACAGAGGGAGTGTGTGTGTGTGTGTGTGTGTGTGTGTGTGTGTGTGTGTGTGTGTGTGTGTTTGTGTATGTATGTTTCTGTCCTTTCCTTCCATAAAACAGTCCCTCTTTTCTTTCCCTGGCTTTAAGTGAAACCTGTTCCCTGGAGTGGAGCCAACTTTGACGCTCACACTCAGCCTGTGCTACTCAATAGCCCCTATTGTAGTTTCAAGGGAGCTTTTTCACAATCATCAACCAAAAAAAAAAAGAAGAAAATTCCACATGGAATTACTCCTGAGTAAATATTTTTTAATTCCATCCTTCTCTCTCACTCTCTATTTTTTGTTTTTACTCTGTTTCCAAACTCTGGGGTCCGGAGAAGCACCGGGTCATGTGGCTGCAAGTAGTGTTTGTATTTCCTCTGCACTTTTCAATCGTACATTCAAATGACTTTTTTCGGTCTTCTTCTCTCTTTTTGCCTCTCTGTTTTCCATCTTCCAAATAGCCCTGCTGCCCACACAGCACAGCTGACCTCCCACTAACCTCAAACAAACTCTCCAACCTCAGACAGTTGATGACATGAAATTAAATCGGTAAAAATCATAAGACGAAGAATTTAACTGATCATAAACTGCAAACAAGGGCATACGAATAACTGAATGACACGCTCCATGATACAATAAACTATGTTGATGTAAGCAGCAGTAACTGCTGACTGCTTAATATTAAATATTTCTCATGAAATCATAATTTTTCGTTGTTTATTCTTGAGCTGTGTTCAGTCTTGTGATGTTGCTATGTCCTAAACAACAAGCGCATAAGATTTGAAAAAGAAAAAAGAAAAAAGAATTGCAGCAAAAGCGAGTAGAAAAGGAAAGGAAGAGCTGAGTAGAGAAAACACACCACCACCACTTTGTTTTTGGAATCTGGTGCTCTGGCTCCAGTTTTTGGCCCTCCACTTGTTTGACTACAGTACTCCCTCCAACTTTCCTGCCCCACATCCCTGCCCTCTAAATCTTCCTGAAGTACTAATAACAGTTGAAGGGTGGTGTGCCACCGGTTCCTCTCATGCCATACAGCTGCCAGTCTGTGCCAGCAGATGGGCCAAATGCTGCTCCGACAAAAAGCGAGTGAGGGGAAAGATGAGAAGCAAGAGAGCGAGAGAAGGAAAAACAGGAAAAGAAAGCAGAGGGAAGAATTAGACTTTGGTTAACATACATTCTTGGCAACATACATTAGCAGACACACATGCAATTCATTTCACGTGCTGTTCGGTAGATTATTAGATATAAAAACAAACAGAAGTGTGATTTCCCGAATGCAGATATTTTCCTCCATCCTACACAGCTTATGGACTTTGGAATAAACTCCCCATGAGTTCAAATCAACTCAATTTGAGAGTTAAAGTAACTCTTTTCTGGGAGTTCATTTGAACTCTTTAGCAGTTAAAACTGAACTCTTCTAGGAGTTAAACACTAATCCTATATAGAGTAAAATACAATTCTCACCTTGAGTTGATTTTAATGTGAACTCTCTCATAGAGTTCAGGGAACAGCGAATACTTAAAAACATGCAGGAATACAATATGAATGCTAAATGGTTTTGAAAGCATTTTTTCCAACACCAAGAAATCTAACACTGCCAATGAGTATCCCTGAACACAAGCTGCTGTGGTCTAACTGAGAAAATAAACTCCAGGATTCTAAAACCTTAACACATTTTTTGACGAACTCCAGATTATTCAACTCCAGAGATTTGCCGTGTAGGCTTGTCATTTGTGTATTTTTCAGTCACTGTCTCTCCTCTCAGAATTCAGACAGGAAATTTCATTCTGGACATGGACAATGCAAGCTGGCAGGTAAGTAATGCCTATTAGGATTGAATCAGTGTTCAGTTTCAGTATCAATTTAGTGTTTAACATGGTCCAACTCCATGCAGAGAAACCTGTCACACCTGAGCACCTTATCCTATAGTCTGTTCTTTCTTTTCATCTGGCATTCTCACCTGTCTGTGGTTGTTAATGTCCAGAAGTACAATAAACCAGTAAATACATTTACCAGTGTTTGGGTTATTTGCTAAGGTTGCAACTAATGATTATTATAATTATGCATATTATTTTTTTCGAATGAAATAAATTATTTAGCAGTCAGTGAAATGTCAAAAAAAAAATTGTGAAAAAATACACAACTTCCCAGAACTCAAGGTGTCTTCATGTGTTTTGTTCACACAAATTTCTTTACTATGATTACTATAAAATATGACAAAGAAAAGCAGCAAATCCTCACATTTAAGAAGCTTGAACCAATGAATATTTGGCCAGTCAATTGACTGATCAATGAATCGACCGGTCGATGGTAGACAAGTCATGTGGGTCACACTTCAGTGTTAATTAAGATGTTGAGGGAGAAACTTAAAGCAAGATATGACTGAGCACCCCAACTAGTCTAAGACTGGTCTCAGGTTTATATCGGTAAAAAGAAAGTCGAGTTTCTTCACAAGCACACGGCGTTAAAAGACTCAAAGCAAAAAATATTAACATAAATGTGGAAACCACAAATGGAGAGTGATGATCCAACCAATTCTGTAAGAGGAGGAGAGGATGGAAAGAATTAGATGACATTAACAAGATGGAGCAATAATGAAATGTGAGTGGGGAGGGAGTCCAAGCAGGGCCATATGCACTGAAAACTTGTCCCTCTTTGGAAATGTACTAATGAGTGTGTGCGTGTGTGTGTGAGACAGCAGTGGAATTAAAGAGCACCTAAACAGAAACGCCTGTCACCCCTGGAAAGCAAACCCAGTGTGCTGCTCATGTCAAAGGAATGGAAAGACAGTGGGTGGGGGAATTTTATTTATTGAGAAAAACACAAGCAAATGAGTTGCATGATGGTATTACTGAAGAGAAGAGGAGGTGGTAGATGACAGAGAGGAGGCCGCCAAGGTTGAACAGGGTGCAGGAGGGGGTGAAATATTCGCATATACTGGTAAAAACTGTTCTATAATCAAGCACACCAGAAGAGTCTCTCAAATCCAACCATTACAAACCATTACATTCCCTTGAGGTCAACAATCGAGGGACTGAATTCCAACCAAAATAGAGGGCCATAGCGTTAAAGTGACGATTAGGTCTTTCTGGGATGAGTGCGCAGAGGTGTGTGTATGTCAGCTAGCACAGAGTAAGGTTGCTTACCTCACATGGCCTTTGGAGGGAAACAGCTGTGATAAGAGGTGCTGAGGGTCTGAGCAGCTGCTCAAGGGACTATTAGTTCGAAAACATCAGAGGCAAGTGAGGGGCTCAATTTTAAAACTCAGTGGTGAATTCCAGTGATTGTCAGCAACAGTTGTCACATGAGTGTCTGGAAAACCTCACAATTCATACGATGCTTTGTTGTGCTCTCCCGAAACCTCAACGCTTCCAACCAAAACTGTCTCCAGACAAAAGAACCAGAAACAAGACAAGTGACACTAACTAGGAGCAGTCATCATCTATGGGTTGCCTAAAAACCATCCTCTGGCAACAGTTCTTTTTGTTATTTCAATGCATCTTTTAGCACATACACATGACAGCGTTTACTCAATGCAATGTTTACTTACAGTATACAAGTAGGTAAACACAAATAGGGTGACCTGTCCCCCCCCCCCCCATCAAGTATATAACTGCATCTGTGTCTAATAAATTGTGTGTTTGTACATTTGAAAGAGAAGAGCCAAGCCATCATTAACCTCCTCTGACTGGACACAGCAACACATTAAAATTACTATGGGCTTTATAATCTAATAAAGTCACTGCAAGGGGTCACACATGCATCTGCAGGAAGGAAGGAGGGAGGGGGGACAACAGCAGGAGAGGATGAGCCTGACGCAGCCTGCTCGGCAGAGTCCCTACCACTAATTAAAAACAATATTACTCAGCATGTTACTTCATTTCACCAGATCAGCAGAGCTTCTGCTGACACAGCAGAAGAAACACACACACACACTTGCACCTCAAATAAGGTTAAACAGGGTGAACTGTGGTTGTTTGTGATATGCTGTAAAAAGCAACGCAGCACAGGTAAGGCAAGGAGTCACTAAGTCGATGCCATTATTGTTTCCTGTATATTAATTAAACTGCAGCAGCTCTCTGATGCTGTAAAATTGCACCCATGGCTAAATATTGAAAAAATGGCCATAAAAAAACTACAGCTGCAACTCCTGATGATCTAAATATTTAAATAAGAGCCATATGAGGCATTTGCAGCATGTATAAGAACTGATTTTGAACTGAGGCTAGAAGTTACTTGACGGAAATTCAAAATTATCCATTTCAACACACTAAATAAAGACAGAAAACAATCTCTCATGTGCTTATACATTTCTCAACAGGAGGCCAAAAGATCTGACAACCATAGTGGCTGGTTTGACTTGGAAATCTACTCTTTTCTCTCCCTCCTTCCAGTCTCCTTTTAATTCTTCCATTTCACACCTGCAGCACAAACAAAACAGCAGAAGGGTAACGTCCATAACGTTGGAGTTGGAGCAAGCCAGCCAAGGCCTTGGGGTCAAGCATGCAGGCCTCTGATACATCCCCCTTAAGACACCAGCAGACATTCATCAAACACTGCTGTGTACACATCCTGCGCTAACTTTCAAACTCTACTTGCATCATGGCTGTGCTGTGTATACACATCTGCAGATTCCACATGTTTGTGGCTGGAGCTCCTGTGTAATCTCAAACTGAGCCGAGCTATGCTGTAACGTGGGTGGGCATATTATGGATGAGGAGAACATTCCACTCAAATTATTAGCTCTACCAGCACCAATGACGATAGGTATACTTTACATTTCAGAAATAAAGTACCTTGAGAGGAATAAAGTATTTCATATGCTGGCAGTTAGGTGTGGAATACTGTATGTTATTCAAAGTGAATGTAAATTATTTCTACACCATTCATGTGTGTTTGTGTGTGTGCAGTAAGT
This sequence comes from Hollardia meadi, assembly GCA_037974645.1. Lineage (NCBI taxonomy): Eukaryota > Metazoa > Chordata > Actinopteri > Tetraodontiformes > Triacanthodidae > Hollardia > Hollardia meadi. Next base: position 6,369,836 of record JBBPCS010000672.1, read on the forward strand.
GGAGGGTGGCGACAGGCACGGATTATGTGCCTGTAATCCTTTTCATCACAGTAGGTGCTCATGGTGTCTCAGTGGTAGATGGCATGATTTACATCCATCTCTTACAGGAAGGGAAACACTCCCAACGTGGTACAAATAACTTTTTTGGGCTTTAATGCATTGTTTCCTGGACAAAATGCAATGGAGTAACTACTTAATAGACATGTTAAACAATTTCCATGAATTATCTTTGTGTGTGCTGTCCTAATGTGTTCTGGCACAATGGTTGACTTCAGTAATCCACATCACTCACACTAATTCCATTTCCCCCAAACACACATCCACATCTAGCCCAAACACAAGCGTTCACTGGCAGGAACATAATGGCCGTCTCAAACATCCTGCTGCCAAAGGGCTGAGGCCACCTGACCTCTGAACCCTGCATGTGAACTCTAACTCAACAGGAATGGGCTGTCAACTTCCGGCCAACAAACACCTGTTTGTTTCTAACTGCTAATAATGCTCCAGAGTGAGTCATTACGCTCAAACACGCAAAATGTTGATCTGCTAATCCTGTCCGTAGGGAGGGTCTGGACAGTCACAAGTGTCTGGGTGCTGATTAGTAGTGAGCTGGTGAATGAGTAGCAGACCAGGATAAAGCTGATTTTTACAGGCTGTTGTCTGGTAATTAGGGTGCTGGTTTACATATCCGGACCCGCGAGGCCTAAACAGGCAAACAAACAAAGACACACAGACATCCCTCTGTAGATCCAAAGTCAACAGTGTTACAAGCCTGTTTGTAAGTACGTTTGTCTATGAGGTACATTTTGACAGCTCGGTTTGTGCAAACTTGCAACTTTCCGTTACTCTCCAACATGTTTGATGAAGAGTATTTATCAAGGGTGATCATATTGATGATAAAGATAACAGAGCACTGACTCTATTTATAAAGTTTAAAATAGGGCTGCAAGATTTTTGAAAAAGCTGACAAAAAAAATACAGGAATTTTCACCGGATGATAGCTCTATTTGGAAAGAATCATTCTAGAACTTCTTTGTAGCAGGTCATAGCATGTAGCAATTCAATATGTCACCAAAAATCTGTCACTGTAAAAACAAATACGCCACAACTCAACTCTCGGTGTGATTGGGGGTGAGAAAAATGTCATATGTGAATGCAGTTGTGAGCATCAAGCCCATAGGAATTGCCCTGAATTTAAAGCAAAGTGGCCAAAGTGTGTAATTACAATGTCACATGAAGCACACAGGCTTATTTTTTTTTCTCATAAGTTGTGAAAGAAGCAACTGTAGAAAGGTGGAAAAATATTTTTGAGGGTCACAACCCCCATTAAATTACTCCTTCTTTTACTGATAATGTTTTAAAAGTCTAGGAGAGCAGCACAATTAAATCATTTATCCCCATTAAAGTTAGGCCACTGGAGTCTATGGAGCACAGTATGCATTCATTTGTGTAATTTCTTTACAGTGTGACGTGGCTTTTTTAGCTTCATGCTGCACTGAGCAACTTTTATTGGAATAAACAGAGCTTAAACGCCGTATCCAGTTTTCCTTAATACATCCATGTTGAGCATGCACTGTCTCCCTTGTTTAATAATTCAAAGAGGCATTTGAAATTTAACTCATTTAGCGTTTAGCCAAGCGGCAAAAGTTTTGCAAAAACTGATTAAATTAGCATTTTCACAACATGCACAATGGACCACAATGGAAATAAATCATGGACTGTATTGTGTAATTCTTGACATTTTGTAGTTATGCATGATCTAATTTTGTCCTTCTCATTATTTAAAATAAACTAATTATGCAAGTTTGCTTTTTGTTTATCTCACCCTGCAACTCAGCGCAGGAATCTAATGCTTTTCTGCAACTGGCTCTCAAGTCTTGGATGCTTTAATTTCTTTGAATGCATTACCAGGAAAAAGTTTTCAAAAGTGAAAAAAAACAATAACATATATTTTCCATAAAAAGTAAGTGGACTAAATGGTCACTGCAAAAGATTAGCTATATGATGCAAGTTTCAAGTCTATGCAAGTTCATTTCCATGCTGGACTGATCAAGTCAACCAAAAGTTTTATGGTATGTTTTTGGTAAATCACAGTAATTTAAAGTAAGCACAATTTATATTTCATGAGCTAAAACATGCAAAACCACCAGTACGGTCCTTGAAGTATGGCCAAAGCTCTTCACTTTCTCAGCATGTGGACCGGCAGCCACAGCCACCTCTGTCTGGTCCAGTTGCAGTGACGGATGCCAAAGGCCACTTACAGCCCACAACTGTCCAGGGCTTGGCCAGGGTGGGAAAGGACTTTTTTTTCCCTTCTTCTTCTTCTTGGAGAAGGTGGTGTGCCGAGCTGGGTGGTGCTATGGTCACTACAGCATAGTAAGAAAAAAGCCACCACACAAGACAAACATAAACAGTGACACCCGCTGGGCAGGCTGACGCCGCGTGCCTGTGTGGGTGCCTGCCAGCCTGGGCTGGGCCCCAGTAGACACCCCAAGTCGACGGGTTCACCCCTGTGGAAAGTCTGCATCAGCATGCACAGAGCCCATTGTGGACAAGAGAAGGTAGCGATTCACCAGAACCCTAACCCCCCCCCAACTAATGTAGCCATCACTTCCCAAGTGACCACAAGCTAAATGTATCCTACATACATAGCAGAAAATAGCATATCTGTGGGCAGGGAAAGAGGAGAGGGACTGGAGGGAGGTTGATATAAAGACATAAAAGTAGAGGGTAGAGATGATGAATGGACAAAAAAGGGACTGGAGTTATTATGGCGTGACCAATGAGGGAAAACAGAGGGACACGACTTAAAAAGTAATAAATATCAAGAGCAAGCATAGGAGGAAGACTTGAAGAGATGACAAATACATTGAAGGGGGGGTCTGAAAGATGGATGGAGCACTCCTGAAAGAAGTAAGCGACAGTAGAAAGAGATGAAGAAAGCAGTGGGGTGGGGGTCCTCTCCAGTTCAACCACCACATATTTTCCCTCGTAAGGGATATAATTTACACAAACCCACTAAATGGGTCAGGAGAGAGGACGTGGTGCCAACTCCGTCTCAGCAGCCAATACATTTTTTCTTCCTCTGTCTTCTGTCTCTCTTTTGTTTTGTTGCTGTCTTTGTCGGTCTGTCTCTCTTTCGGTCTCTCTAACAGTCCCAACCTTTCCCTCTATTTTAATGGGACTTTACTCCAATCACTGTGGACTTTAGGTAGGGAGTTTCAACATCTTGCATCCCTATCTTCTTTATGGTCAAAACACAGAGAGAGGAGGGGACGAAAACACTCGTTTAACAGCAAAAGTGGAATGGGTATGTTATTAGAAAACGTTATGTTTTTTTTCGTTGTTTTGTTTTCAAAGTTTCATCGTCCTGGAGCTTCACAGCAAAACAGCATTGCAACATTCCTGTATACAACTGAAGTAGATGGGGACTTAATATTAAAAAACCAAACAAAAAAGCAGAAAGTGGCTCTATACAGATTTTGATTTGAAAACCCTTTTTTAAGCTAAAATCTTCACTGTGGGGGTTTGCACTAATGCTTCAAGATTTCAGCTTATACAGGGTGTAAATTAAGTCTTTTCAAGTCAATTTGGGATTTCAGGGGTTCAGGAGACTTGGATTATGGCGTTTTTTTGTGTGTGGTTGTTTTTCAGTTGTTTAGGAGAATCATTACATTATAACATTATTTTGCTGCGAAGCTACAGATTGATGAAACGTCACCTGACTTTCCATCAGCATGGGGGTGATTAGAAAAGGACTCAATTTTTCATTTTTGTGTGAACTATTCCTTTAAGGCATCAGTATACTTCAAAAGAAGTGGTTGTTAAATCATTGAAGAGTGTCCGAAACCAATTCCATGTTTCCAATGTTGGAGGGGCTCTCTTCGACAATTTCAAAACCAATTGACTTTCCAAAACCAACAATCCGTCAAGCACGCCAACCTCATGCAGCAATAAATCATGTGCACAGAGGTTAGGATTTTAACTTCTCATAATCTCTATGTTTTATTCTTCACGCAACTATTTCATGTGAAATTCACCAAGTGAATATCCCAAGTGAAATACATTTTAGGAGAGACTGTCCAAAAGCGTGCATTGGTTATCTCCATTTGTACTATTCATCATGTCTTGCCTCTCTCTGACTGTCGGAATGTAGACTTTTGCCTTTAAACATGGTCAGATGACTAGTACAGTTTGTTCCAAGCATATCCCAGCCTTTGTATTACCAGACACCTGCAGATGAAGGTATGCACAGGGTGAAACGTGGTACAGTGTTCTCTGTAATGGCAAGATTGCTTCGAGACTACTTGCCAAAAAGCATATAAATAACACATCAGGAGGTATTTGTCACATTGTAAAACATCCTGGCAATGTTATCTCCAATCAGGCTCTGGAAGCAACTTGAAAGTTGTCAATAATTTAAATGCTTTGTAAAAACAATTGAAAGCGTTACAATTTTTCTTTGAGAAATTCGAAAGATGAGAGTGAAAAAACAAATCACATTCACAGACATGGGCCACCCGGGAACATCTCTCTCCTGGCTGTCGTTCCGTCAGGCAGACGCTGGAGAGGGATCCCTCCTCTGTGGCTTCCTAAGGTTTCTACCATTTTTTCTCCCTAATAAAAAGGTTTTATTTGGTGGGTGGGTGGGGGCTCTAAGGACAAAGGGTGTCATACACTGTACAGATTGTAAAGCCCACTGAGGCATTGTGATTTTGGGCTGTATAAATAAAAGTGACTAGTTAGCTCGTAGCTGAAGGTGGAGACAGTACATAGTCTGCCAGCTGACAGCTGTGAATCCCCACACTTTCACAGCAGCAGTGGACCATGGATGTACCATGATGGCCAGGATGTGTGGAGAACAGTTAAGAATAATACAGGCCACCTCACCAGTACATGTGTGTATGAATTTCTATCGCCACTAGTCCATCAAGTCTGTGTTTTTTCAGTCCAGTGCTAATGAAAGGTTTGCTCCACTAAAACACCACCCAGGCAGGTCAGAGTGAAAGACCCAGCAGCTCCCTGGCTTTGTCCCTTCAGCCTCTAAGGAACAAGTGGTCCTTTAAATATTTTCTTGCAACTGGGCCCCCTTTTTTATCCAGACTGGTCCTTTGGTCAAATGTGTTTGTCTAAGGTGCTTTGTGAAGGAGTTGCTCTTTCACCCTCACTCCAAGACCCAATCCACACAGCTGGCATGCAAAGAAACCCACTGGAAGAGGGAAAACAGCAGGATACAGTAAACATGCAGATACAAAAACGGAAAAGGTCCATCAGCTTTACAAAGTCTGTTTTCACAAAAACTAGTTCCTGGTTTGGAAGGAAAAAAGAAACTAAAATAAAAGAGCTGATAATAGAAGTCTCAGTTATTATGCTGGCCCAATCCAACAATGAGAGAGACTCAGGTTGTGGTGATTTATTTAAATTGAACTGAGATTGAACGGAGAACCTGAACTCAAAATAGAAGCATATAAAGAGAAAAAAATTCATACTGTTTAAAAAAAAAAGAAGTGTACTATCATTTTAAAGTATCACCTATGTGGCACCTGAACGCATGGCTAAAGAAAGACATGGATGATTAAGTCTACGTCACTTCACCTGTCAAATCCTGCTGAGTGATGATGAATACTGTTTGGTGATGGTCTGCGTGTGCTGAAAAAGGTAAAGAAATGGGTCCAGGCATGTATGTGTGTATGACAGCATGAGAGCACATGCATGTATGTGTGTGTGTGTGTGTGTGTGGGGGGGGGGGGGGGGGGGGGGGGGCAGACCAAACCAGCTTGCGC
>JBBPCS010000672.1:6375628-6385690 GCA_037974645.1 Hollardia meadi
CCCCCCCCCCCCCCCCCCCCCCCCCCCCCCCCCCCCCCCAGACCGATCCAGCTTGCTCCAGCTCATGGTTGGGCAGCTGTGTGAGAGACACCTGTGCCCCACATGCCCTCAACACACAAGCATTCAAAGTGCATTGGAAGAGTGCCCTTATGTTAGGGTTAATGGCAAAATCTCTAATGCCCCTTGTCCCCAGGCATTCAATAGATAATGGGCCAGGACAGGAACCACTTTCAGGACACTTTCAAAAATGGGAGCCATTGGTGAGAAAATCTATAGACCGAGGGACAGCACACTACAGCAAACCACCCCTTCACAATCATCATGTCTGTTGGACACTGGCAGGTCCATTTTCACCATAACACCAAACAGCTGATAATTATGATAACAAGCTAAATGAGTCTTCAACTACTACTTAAACTACTACTTTACTAAGGGTGCCTTAAACCCATTGTAAAACAGTTTCTCAAAGTAAACGGTCTTGATAAAGTCTGCTTTCCTCATCATTTCTTGTGACCAGAGGAAAAAAGTACTACACAAAAGATGGCAATGACACAATAGAGGGCTTACACTCCTAACTCTTACAAGACTCCCGCTTGTCCCAAACTCTTCAGCCCCCTGCCCCAGCCCCAGCCTCATACAATAGCTGATTGACTAATTGACCTTGCATGAAATAATGTTAGCTGGCTTCAAACAGAGGACATTCAGTTGATGTTAGAGCAGGGAAGTCCACAGAGGTTTCTTCAAGAGCAGAAAGACTAAAGACCGACTGGAGTTCCCCCTGGGGGTCCTTTACCTATTCTTCGCTTCTCCCACTCTAACTTGCTTTGCACAATGGGGTAATTATTTCCTGGCCACCATCACCTCCTCAACTCTCCCGCCAATTACATTTTGATGAAATTTTTTTAAATCTGCTTAGACCAAGTGCACTTGCACAGATGCACACACATCCTTTACGCTATGAGGAGGCCATGCAGGTGCGGCTTTTGTTGTCATAACATTTCCAAAGAGACAAGAGGGATTGACAGGCAGTGATGCTGTTCGGGCCTTTCTCTGCTATTTTCCTTTCTGCTGTCCACATACTATTCAGGAACATGTGTGCACATACACGTATCTAGTACATATAAATGCATCAACACAATTGAAACACAGGGAGGCATTGAGAGCATCAAATTATTAACACACACACACACACACACACTCACAGACGCTGAGCGGTGGCATGCCAAAGCACTTTTCCCATTAAACTAAGCGTGGCATATTACTCCTGCCTCACTGACACTGACATGTTTCCACAGTGTGGGCAGACAAATAGGGCCCACATGGGAAGTGACATCAGCCAGGAGCACACGTGGCCCACCTGCCACCGACCAATCAGAGAGCTTCTTTGATGAAGAATTTCCTTCTGTTTCCTTTTCAGACAGCTGGTCTGCCAATGGCGGGCCCATGATCACTGGTTTCTATCATGGAAACATGATCATAAAAGAGAATACAATGAGCAGACAATCCACCTGGCCTGCTCTACCTATTAAACAATAGGAAACGTCTGCTCACTCTCACTTTAAAAAAAAAGAGGAAAGCCAGGCTGGATTTGCTATCATGACAGATGTGCTGTGCATGCTGTGCTGATGTTACACAGACCATTTAAACATGGGAAAAGCCATGGATAATATATAGGAGATAAAATTTGGCATCACGATTGGCTGTAAGGTTTTGGAATTTGAAATGAAACAATGGCTATGGTGTTCAAGTGCCAAGTAACAAACAATAACACGATAGTTGGTTGCTCAAATGTCTCTTGAGCAGGTGTGTTTCACTTCATCATTGACTCATAAACAATATGTAAATAGTTAAGGTTAGAGTCAATTTTAGGTGTGACGTTTTAATTGGAGTCTCATCATGAGGCTGGAAAATCACAGTCAAGTGTGTTGAAACAGTCAACTGTTTGGTACATTTTAGGAATGATGGAGTGCACTCCTGAACTACCAGGTAGACCATGGGAGACCAGCGTAGTAGATAACAAAAGAAGAATAATTGGAATGGTGAAAAGACCCTTTACAACTGTCCAAATAATTTACACTCTGCAGGATGTAGATGTGTTAAAAACCACACTCAAGAGAGGACTACACCAACATAAGCTCAAGGATATAAAGAGCAGGTTTGCACAGCAAGTACAGTAACGAGTCTACAGAGTTCTGGAGCAAAATGTTAGATGAGACAAAGGTCCAATTGTACAGTACCAGACTGATGGAAATCTCATAGTGTGGAGGAAAAAACATCTAAATGATAATAAAAGAAACACCACCTCATTTCTCAGACATGGAATGGCATTTTGCCTGGGTCACTTGTGACAGCAGTAGCAAGATGAATGCAGACTTATACAGAAACATCTGGCCCGCTCAGATGTGAGCAAATGCATCTAAACTCATTGGACACATATTCATGCAGCAGGACAATGTTTCTAAAGCCAACACAAGAAAGGAGATTTTAGGGTCAAGTTTGTTTGGTCCACTAAAACTGAAGGAATAAGTCTGAAAAGAGCCACAATATCCATTCGGTTCCTCTGCTGTTGATGTAAATGACTTCAAATTAAAGCTGAAAGTCAGCACTTTGATCAAGTAGAGAGCCAGCACAACATAAAATGTGTGAAATATTGATAGATTGCATTGGAGGCTTCAACCACTTTTGATCAAATGGACTTCCATGCTGACAAATCATTAGAGGTTAGTACTGCCTCCAGTTTTATCTTGGTTTTATCTTGGACTGTGTAATTTAGGGGGGGGCTATCTTTTTCTGTCTGTCTCATGTGTCGGTACAGATGACTTATTTTGGCATGAGCAACTCCTGCTTGTCTGTATGCATCAATATGGCACCTTCTCTATCACTCCCTTTGTAGCTACATTATTATTTGTAAGGCTATGAGGTGTCCAGTGACATGCTGCCAATCTGCAGCAGTCCCAGAGGCAACAGTGGAGGCCAGGCTTCAGGGCAGGGGTGGGTGGGGTGCAGGGCAGAGGAAACCATCTACTAATGGGAAACACACTTCTCTCCCTCGTTCAAATTGCTCTTTCTACTACAGCAGAGAGAGGTGGCAGGCATCCAAGAGGTGACTGGCGTCCAGAAGCGAGGCATGATTTAAAAACAGGAGCTCTGCCGTGCCACAGTTCCTGATTCTCGTGAAAGGGACAATCATGAGACTTATAAAACAAATGCACGTGTTGAAAGTGAGCTAGCGAGGAAGAAGAGGGGCTTATACAGTATAAGAACTTATAAAATAGAAAGACAGTAAGACATTGGAGGAAAAAATTGAATAAAAAATACACAGTAAAGGAAATCAAAAGCAAAAAGATGAAATGGAGATACCAGATGGCTTGGAAAGCAGAAGAGATATTAAGGATAATTATATAATAAATGATCTCCTTGAAAGTGCATTTGCAGCTACTGCGGAAATCATATCTCATTGAATTGATACTTAATAGCAGTGTGTTCGTTCTTCTCCTAGCACTGCATCCATGCATTGTTAATAATGTGCTGTTTCCACTTTAGCCCTGCATCCTTTGTCAATCCAGCCTTCTTCACATCTCTATCAGATGCTCAGTTACTGGATATCTGACCCACAGAAGAGGGAGAAAAGTTCTGAAATGGACTTGGAAGTAGTGTGAAGGCTTTTGGTAGGGCAAAGATCCCAAATGTTATTGCCAGTGAATATTTAATAAAAAGGGGAAAAAATACTTTTTTCCAGATGTTGGAGAAAAGCCAAATCTGCAGCTGTAAGTGCAACTCCACTGCTGTTTTTCTAAAGGATGGAAAGTGAAGTTTGACACTGTCTCAAAGTCCAAAAACTGGGGCAGATTAGAGTGAAGTTCCAGAAAAAAAAGACCTCCAGTTCTGAGTCATTTGGGCAATTACCTTAACAGCATTAAGAAGCTCTCAACTGCCACGTAACAAAGAGCGGCTTGACAAACCATCTCCACTTAAAAAAAAGTATAATCTAAACCATAAAAGAAAATAAAGGTGAACAGAAGAAGAGATGGGGGAGGTAGGAAGGAAAGAGGTAGCTGAAGGTGGGAGGGAGAGATTTTTTTTTTTTTTTTTTCCCCTTCTGTGGCGAATTCACACAAAAGGGTCCTTCTGATCCCTGGAGTGCTGAGCACATACCTGCGGGATGAAATCAAAACCCTCTGTGAATTATATTAAATATCCCCTGCCAAACGCTCCACATACTTCCATGTGTTTTTACCAGCTCTGAAAGGCTGTGCCATTAGGCTGTGCTCTAAAAAAAACACTTAATTAGAATCCCAGACACCAGCACCTTGAAAAAGCTCCTTCCTTCTATTTCATCTGTGCAGGACAAGAGAGAAAGTAGAGAAACAGAGGAGTGGGTGGACACACATAAAGTCTGTAATAGGTGGCCAAGTATGGATAAAGAAAGGATTCACTGAAGGATTATGGCTTATTCTTTTGATAGGTTAGCAGGGCCCAGGAATAACAGGATATTTGCTCTGTTAGTCAATCACAGGGATTGAAAGAGAAGCAGAGGACTTCTTCAGTGAGGTGTTATGGAGTAAAAAGAAGGTGGGGATCGCCACATGAGCCTCCGCGAAAAGCCCATAAAAGCTCATAGAGAGACGATATAAGAGGGGAATTTCATAGCTCCCTCCTCCTTTTTCATCCTCTTTTCCTGATCAAACTCCCCCTCCACTAAATCACAAACTGAAACCTCAAATGACTAACAGATTCCAGACACCACGTTTCAACTGTCAGAACGCAGAGTTCAGGTTCTTTGACGGAGTGTGTGCGGTCACATCTTTACCCTATACTATCCCCCGAAGGCCATCCTAAAGAGGGGGGGTGCAGCAGTTGAACTGTCGAACTGACCCTGAATATTGTCTTGCCTTCCCCTCCACCTTAAACATGAATTTCTGAGGAGGACCCAAACAAGAAAGCTCCATTCGGTCTTAGAAAGTGAACTAAAAGGAGCAAGGTCAAACTGTCGTTCAAACATTCTGTTGCATTTTTTTTTTCATCTGGTTTGGTTAGCAGTGCTGCAGCTGCACCTAATCCCCACAGGAAAGCCTTCATCTGGGACTGATTTTAGAGCGCCTGGGCTTGGGATGGGAGAAAGGGGGAACTGAAGGCTGGTTCCCTTCTGGGGCACAGGCCTCTTCTCAATCCATCTGATTAAAGGGAGTTTAGCTCAATTACACACAATGACTCAGCCCTGCTCCCAGGCACGGCCCTGGTAGGAAAACACAGAAATAAATTGTGGACAGTCAAGAGAGGTTGCACGTATGTGTATCACACCTGGGGAACTCCCTTGCATCCGCCGCAAAACCTTGGTGTCAGTTGACAGCACGGGCTGTCAGCAGTGCTTGCCTCAGAGGGCGAGTTCTTTGTGTAACCCGTGACTGGGTTGGGAAAACAGTGGGGTCGGCTCTCCAGGGACAGGCTTATGTCCTCTCTGATCGTCAGGATGAATAAACTGGTGGGCATTGGGTCACAGCGATCCGTTTTAATCAGCCTCATGCCGGAAAAAAAGGCAGAGCAGCAGAGGTGCACCATGATCGAGTGTGTAGAGGCCTACATGAGTCCACTTGTATGTGCTTGAGGAGAGGAGCAGAACAGTGACTGAGGATAAATACAGGAGTTAAGGCCAGAACTTTATCTGAGGTTATAGTTTCCTCATGCTGAATCCTAACCAACTGAACTCTGAGAATTCACTGTCAGCTTTGTGACCATTACAAGCTACTATAACGGTGCGTATCATCAATTCAGGACTGCTGTGTTAACTGTGGTGAATCTGCGTGTGCAGCTGCTTAACTGGGGGAGTATAGATAATTATCACGACGCCTCGAGCATTTACTTAGCAAGCTGGTTGCAATCGTGCCTAGTTGTAAAGTTCACTGATCGCAGCTGGTTTAGAGGCTCAATTTAACTCATTATTATAATTCAGGTTTATGGAGGGAAGAGTATGGGGGAGAGAGAGGTACACAGAGATCCATGCTGTCAAATGTCCAGATCTGCAGCTTGTATGGAAAACGGGCATGCGGTAATAGCTGGCTGTGCACAGTTAAAAACACCCCTCTCAGACTCATCACCCTCCATCCTTCAATTCTTTCAGTCTCCATTTCAATCCCAACTAAAAAATAAACAGTTCCCCTCGATTATTCTCCATCCAAATTATATTCCACCCACAGCCCCATTTTACTGGCACTAACTCCCGGGCCTCTTTATGTTGTGACACTCCAAAGAAAACAGTCCTACTGGATGTTGTAGGCGTGCACAGCTAACCTGATACACGCCAGCTTGCTGCTACGATTATACGCCATGTTTACCACAACCCACTTAATTAGAAACAGAAAAGAAAAAAGAACAAATCTATCTTTATATGCACCTCAGACCTAAATTGACAGGGAGGAAATGCCCCACGACGGATGTTTGACTTTGGGCTTCCTCAGCTGCTCTTGTACAGTGGCGCAGTTCAATCTAGCAAGTGCAGAGAAAAATGGAGACAAGGCCTCCTTTTGATTATTGCATTTTGTCTTTTTCATAGCTGCTTCGTCATCCACAAGAGACATGCACTGAGGAAATGCTGAATTAAAACAAAATTATCTACAGATTACAAATCAGAAAAAAAATTAAAACCCTGAGGGACGAAGGGAACATGAGAACAGCGTGATGCTGGAGGGAAGTTGTTGAACCACAGTTGTGCCTTTGCCTAAAAAACTACACCACACACTGATAAATAGTGGTTAGCATAAGTGGAGCCTCTATTTCCAAGTAGCATTATAAAACATTTATTTAAAAAAAGATACAGGAAGACTGAGTAAACCAATATTTTGACCTTGCAGATTACTGAGAAACATGCCCTTCATTTCTGTTATCAGTGCTTAGTGCTTGCTGATTACAGAATATGTCTCGGAGCTATTTAGCTTCATAAAGTGTTTGGCAAGCGCTTGGATGAATATGCTTGAATAAGAAGTAGCAATTACATTTTCCCCGAATTTAAGCCCTCAAGCCTCGTTTGTTCTTGACAGCCTTCTGGATGCTTCTCACTCCAAATCCACGATTCGATTAGACTTTCGATTTTAAATTTGATTTTCGATTTAAACGTTTTATTTTCAGCATCGATGGCTCTGCCATTGTTAGATATCATATTTGGATTTGGAAAGGTCAACAGATCATTGCTTTTATGTCTTTTAAAAGATAAATAAAAAGGCATTTTACTACAACAGCTTGACTTTTCCTGGTGGCTTTTTGCAGGTATAGGGTTAGACAAGTTCAAATAATATTCACCAAAAATAAATAACCCAGAGTTCAACAAAAAAATACCACACCAGTGGGATTCAACAATGAACAACAAAAGACAGAACTTCAGCTTGTTACCAAGGTTTGGTTTCTCAAATCTGTCCAGAGTAAACCCTCTTCTTAAACAAATGGATAAAGGGTCTGTTTTTATAGGTTCTGTTGAGTTCAGTTCAGTTCTTCCCCAAAGAGTAAACCATCTTCCCAAACAAATTGTGAAGGAAATCTTGTGAGCCAAAACAATGAGGCCTCAGGAAACTGAAGATGTCTTAAGCAGAAGTATTTATTGCAGCTTGATTAATCAAGGAGAATCTAAGATGACAACAGTTCAACAAGTGATACAGTGAAGTGTCTCCCAAAGTCTAACTGTCTTCCTGAAAGCTTACATTATGAAGTATGTTATACAAATGTCCTCTTACCATTGGACAGTTAAATGTACAGATTAGTATATCCACACATGACTTGCTTAGTGAACTCTTGCCTAAACTCCAAGGGCATCAGCTCTGTCTCCAGACAGAGAGGCACTAGTTGAGGCCAGGGTCCCTGTAGCCTTAAGCACAGCAGATAGGAAACACATCTTTTGTGATAAGGTGTACCTTCTCAACTATAAACCTACACTAAATGAACAAAGGATAATTTAGTGGTGGAAAATTCCTTCCATTCCAAATCAGTGAAGGATCTCTGAAAAAGAAAGTAAAACAAACACGTCGGACTGGTACCAAGGTACCCCTGGTAATATTGTGGCAAAGTAGATGTGAGAAATAAGGGTAAAAGCCAAAATGTCAGCAAAGGGCAAGGTTTCATCTGTCATTTGATTGTCTACCTGTTTTATATAAGTGCTTGTCTGCAAGCATCTGGAGAGGATGCGGCCTTGGGAGTGATAGCTCTCTGACACACCATCCCGGCATATGATAGCATGACTGAAGTGATTGAATACAGAACATACTGCAGATGGACCAGCACACACCCAAGCAATTACGTTCAATGAAAAATCACAGCATTTCAACAAAAAAAACTAATATCAAAATACAGGAAACCAAAGGACTTTAAACAAATTCAAAGCCAAATGTATTTAATAAATCCAATATGGTGTGCTCTGCTGCTGATTTTAGGTGTAGACAGAGACCTAGAAAACCAGACAGAGGCTGAGTAAGGAGACATTAGGAACACTTAACAGCTTGCCACCAGATGAGAAGGACAATTTGACGGAAATCTTCACACTGCTGGTACATTCTCTTCAAGTTGCACCGTCATCACACCCACCACAAAACAGCGGCTCCAGACTCTGAGTAAACTTCAACATTCCTTTGTCAATGAGCAGAAACACCACAAAGACAAACCTTCCAATAAAATTAACTGATTAACAATGTCTTCTGTGGTTTTAGCAGACAAACAGTTCCTAAAGTGCTGTATATCTAAGTGTTTTGTGGAGATTCATCCAGAAATCTAGTATGAATATCACAAAAAAAAAAACATATTTGCATTGCTAAGAGGAAGTTAAAAAAAAAATTGGCATCAAATATCCTTCATTTTCATGAAAAGTATGCTGGCACCTGACAATGGATTCCAAAGAGGCCCTCAGACAGACAACTATCTGTCTCACTCAAATGAAGGAGGAAGTGGAGGAAATGGAGATGAGTGGCGAGCACAAGGGAAGAGGTAGGAGTGATAGCGGAGGTTGTTATTTAAGACCCCGCTGTGTCAACTCCTAAACGTCTGAGACAGACACACAAGGATTCCAAAGGAAAGGAAAAACAAAGACATTCCTCAGACATCGCTTCCCTATGGTAGTCTTGGGCTAATAAAAACTCCGACGATTTACATATGTTTAAATTGTTTATCTTCACACTCTCTGGTCCTTGTTGCAACCAAACATGAGACAAAGAGACTCTCAAATACCTGTGCTAAAGAACAATGTGGAATGTGTGCTACCACAGCTTTATGACAGAAAGAAAACACAGAAGTATCAATCTGAGTGATCTGTGCAGCTGCATCTCTGCCTTTTACACTAATAATAATGATAATAAATTCATTTTATGCACCACAGCCTGCTGAAACACCTGGCAGAGTCCGTCTGTGCTCTAGTTTAGAATGACTCGGCCCGCCAACCTGTTTATAATAGTATTAAAATGCGTGAGCGGGATGTAAAATAAAAAATCCTCACTGGAATGGAAGGATGGAGGACGAAAGGGAACAGAGAGGATGGGTCTCTGTTCCCTTTCGTCCTCCATCCTTCCATCCCTGTCCTCTCCTGAGCCTGGCCACACTTCCACTCTCCTCTGGTCCTCGGCAGCCATGTTTGGAAAAATAAACCGAGCGACTGGAGAAGGTCAGGAGCAGAAAGCGACAAGCAGTGGAGCTGAAGGGAGAAGTGTCGATGTGTCTACTGCGGTTACCTGACCCTTTGCACTGGTTATGGACAGAGGGATACAGAGCACACACATGCACACACTCTTTCCTCCACTGATAGAGAGGATAGGAGTCTCTGTGTGTGGCTTTGACCCAGGAAATGACAGGAATGTGGAGAGACAGTGTCAGAGCTCTGGGAGGTCTGCATGACCGTCCAGCCATACAGACACAAGGAAGCTTCACACTGCGGAGGCACTCTATACATTGTTCCATATATGTAAATGCCACACATCAATATCCACATACCATGCACATAAACTGCATGCTTAGTATGTCAAATCACACACACACACACACACACACACACACACACACACACACACACACACACACACACACACACACACACAC
>JBBPCS010000672.1:6385790-6423771 GCA_037974645.1 Hollardia meadi
ATCCAAATCTGATTGAGCTACATGGGATGTGCCGATCCATGGATGCCATCGGGGAGTGCTGTTGCCATGAGGGGGTTAACTGTGTCTGAAACAATGTTTGGGTGGGTTTTATGACAGTGGGGCTCGGCAGCAGATGATTTAAACCACCCAGAACATCATTGTTATCCACCAAGCAGCAGTGATATCGTTGAGTTGCCTGTGCAGAGCCCAAAGGGAACTTAAAGAAAACACAGCAGCCTTTTCACCCTGCTGCTGTCTGACGAGTTATACAAAAATATCCACTGTCGTACCAGTTCTTTTCTTTGTCTGCCCTCAAGTTGGAAAGCAAAAATTAAAATCGAGATCTTTTTTTCCCCATTAGCATACATCACATGCACAAACTATGTACACACATATTGTCCAGCTTTTGCCACCGTTGTCTTAAACAAACGAGGGAAACCCTGATAATGGCATTTACTTATATTTTTTACCCTGTTTTGACACTTTTCAGGAATCAAGTCACCCCATGCTGTCTGTACACTGTCCTTTCACACAAGTGCCCCTGCTAGCAGCAAGCAGGACTTCTACCAGATTCTTGGTGTGCCTCGTACAGCGACCCAGAAAGAGATCAAGAAAGCCTACTACCAGGTCTGCTCCAACCTGACATACTGTACATTCACAGCTTGTATTGGTTCTCAGATAACCAATCGTAGTTGACAGTGTGCTTGTGTGTGTTGTCCCTCAGATGGCCAAAAAGTATCACCCTGACACCAACAAAGATGACCCACAAGCCAAGGAAAAATTTGCTCAGCTGGCCGAAGCTTATGAGGTTTAGTTTCATTCTTTATTCAAGCTTTCACTTGATCTACTGTTTGTTTTACCTAATTTGTTGGTCTTCTTTTCCAGTTTAAACAATCTCATTAGAATAAAAAAAAAAAAAACACACTCTTAAACCTTGCCCTGTGTTTCTCGCAGGTCCTGAGCGATGAAGGTAAGAGGAAGCAGTACGATACGTATGGCTCAGCGGGCTTTGACGCTGGTCAGGCCCGTGGAGGGCAGCACTACTGGAGTGGACAGGCTAGCAGCATAGATCCAGAGGAGCTCTTCCGCAAGATCTTTGGGGAATTCTCAGGAGCCCGTGGCTTTGGAGACTTCAATGCCATGTTTGATCAGCCACAGGAGGTTAGACACTGTAAAATTGGAGTGAAAGTGAAAGCCAAGGAGTTCATCAGCTCATCTGGTCATTTTTTATCGGTTTGTATTTAGAGTGATGAATTTGCGGCACCCTCTGTTTTTTTTTTTACAGTACATCATGGAGCTGACGTTCACTCAGGCAGCTAAGGGAGTCAACAAAGAGATGTCCGTTAACATAGAAGCAGCCTGCCAGCGCTGTGATGGTAAGGGCCATGAGCCAGGCACCAAGGTCCAGCACTGCCACTTCTGCAACGGCTCTGGCATGGTAAGAGCTCTGACACGTTGTGTTTCTTCAAAGTGTATTTGTGTTGTATTGCTAAACACATGCGTTCTCATCCCTGTAGGAGACTGTGAACACGGGCCCGTTTGTGATGCGCTCCACGTGTCGTCAATGTGGCGGTAAAGGCACAGTTATCTCCAACCCCTGTCAGTCCTGCCGCGGGAGGGGACAGACCAAGCAGAAGAAGGCTGTGATGGTTCCTGTGCCTGCTGGTCAGTCTCGCTTAGTTGTCTGTTCTTAATGTTTACTTACTATTAATACCTATAAATAAATATTTAAAAAATATTTATACATATATATATATAAATAAATATTTGTCCTTGTCAATATTAATGAGAAAGAAAAGTCACCTGACATTGTATAAGCCATAGAAAGAAGCAATGACTGTATACTCTGCTGAAGATTTTCCTCACTTCATAGATCTTGCAGGCTTTACTGTGTGCAATAAGTCGAGAGCAAAAGAGATCTACAATTTAGTTCTAAATCCACAATCATTGTAGCTGTGGTCTTATTTAAAGAAGGAATGGAAAAATGGAAAGAGATCATCACACTTCTTCAGATATACCTGCAATTTGTTTTTAATTTTGATTATTTTTATTTTTTATTTTTTGCTTCTTTATTGCCATAACCTTGCATATTAATGTGACTGACTTGACTGAAGTCTGTGGGTTTAAACTTTTAATGTGTAATTATGTAAATGGCCTATTCAAGCCTAAAGGGATTGAGGGCTTCATCCTGAAACTATCGATTTTTTTAAAGTCCACTCTAATGTAGATCTTTTTTTGTTTTGGCTTTTAGGAGTAGAGGATGGTCAGACAGTCAGAATGCCAGTTGGTAAGAAGGAGATCTTCATCACATTCAGGGTGAGTATCTACATCAATTCCCTCGTATCAGTAATGCTCTCACAAGAAACCCAGGCCAGAAATAAACAATCTCTCAGTGGAAGTTCGCCTCAGCGCATTATGTAGGTGTGTGGACTAGTAAGAGGCATTGAGCTGTCTGAGCTCTTTGACTTGTAATTGACAGTTCAGACAGCCCATGGTGACATTTTGATACCATGCGTGATTGATTGTGATGTGTTCTGGGTTGGCATCCAGGTCCAAAAAAGTCCTGTGTTCAGGAGGGATGGCGCGGACATCCACTCTGACCTTTTTGTCTCTGTGGCACAAGCTGTCCTGGGTGGCACAGCCAGGACACAGGGCCTTTATGAAACCCTAAACTTATCAGTAAGTTGACGTATACATTCATTCTCTCATACTTCTCTTATGGCAAAAAATTTCAAACACATACAGTGTTATAAAAGACTGGATCGTCCTTGTCTTCAGATCCCTGCAGGCATCCAGACAGACCAGAGAATTCGTCTGGCAGGAAAGGGAATCGCTCGTATCAGTAGCTACGGCTTCGGAGACCATTATGTCCATGTCAAAATAAAAGTACCCAAGTAAGACTCCACACTGCTTCAGTAAAAATTCCAACTGCTGTATTTGTACAAAATGGGGACATGAGAGGTCCTTGTGATTGAATACAATAACTTGTTGAAGTCTAGGAGAAGTTGGATGTATGCCCAGTCACAAGGATCATAAGACAATGTTGTTTTTTTTCCTGTGCAGGACACTCACCGACAGACAAAGAGCTCTGCTAATGAGCTATGCTGAGGACGAGACGGAGGTGGAGGGGACGGTGAACGGTGTCACTGCCACCACCACAGGTAACTGGGCAATCCCACATCTCTGAGATACCGAAATGGGGTTTTACCGAGGGGTGTTGTATTTAGTCTCAAGCCTGCCTGATGCAGTGTTAATCTCTGTCCAGGTGGGGGCAGCAGTGGTAAGCCATCTGAGGCAGGGGAAAGCAGGCATGGCAAGAAGGAAGGAGAGTTGAAACAAGAGGGGGGTTTCTTCTCCAAATTAAAGAAATTGTTTAGTTCTTCCTGACAGCCACAAACCAGGTGGGGCTAGTATTTCTCCTGCTGCACTTTTTTTTCTGTTATTCACAAAATAGATGTGATGCGTTGTGTAACACATCTTTTTTTTCATTATCTGGTCTGTGGCTGTCACAAAATAACACTGATACATGCACCGCTGTATTCAGTTGGATGTTTAGCCAGTCTGAGATGTCCTAAATGTCTGGTCTTCAACTTTTACGTATTTGCTGTTGTTTTTTTTTTAAAACTGGAACTACCTTGCTAGCTCCCTCTCTCTCTCTCTCTCTATATATATATATATAAAAAAGATTTTATATCCTTTTCTTTTTCCTTCTTAAAGGTAAAAGGTCATCCTGGAACTGAGAAGCTTCATTGGTAGATCACAGGGCAGAATGGAGGACGGCATAAAGCAAGGACAGGTGGTTAAGGAGTATTTGGTGTTGGATGAGGCCCACAAAGATTCAGGATGGATCAGTTTGGCCCTGCAGTGAATAAAGCAGAGGATTACCTGCTCTGTACCTCTGCCAAAGTGAATCCACACACAAGGGGATGTTTCAGTGTGCCAGTCACCTCTCTGTCAAATGTCCATTAAGGCCATTTGGGCAGCAAAGACTTAACCATTTAGCATAGCAGCCTGTGCATGTGGGTTTTCTGTTGACCACCATATGAAAAACATGATGGTGATAACAGAATACATGTGCCCAGAATTAAAGTATTGTATTGACAAGGACAGAGAGTGAAAAAAATGTTATTTGGGATTAAATTGGCCTCCAGTTATTAATTCTTTTGTTCTGTATGCTTCGGTTGTGTTTTCATGAACGCTTGAATTTCCCCTACAATTCTCAGCGCTGTCAGTCATCACGGGTTGAACATCATCAGCCTTCCTACATGTTTACCTTTGAGTTAAAGTGTTGGACTGTTTGGATGTGCGTCTGCAGTCAGTCTCCTGTCTCTGATGGAGGACTAAACTGTGGGAGATTAAGATTGGCTCAGGCTTTCCTGAACTGTGAACACTGACAACCGGACTCTGTCCTTTTAACCCATGCATTACAAATTTACTTGGAGTTCTGCACCTTCATTACGTTTGTGTATATACCAGTAGACAATTGTG
The DNA here is from genome assembly GCA_037974645.1 of Hollardia meadi. Taxonomy (NCBI): domain Eukaryota; kingdom Metazoa; phylum Chordata; class Actinopteri; order Tetraodontiformes; family Triacanthodidae; genus Hollardia; species Hollardia meadi. The sequence continues at coordinate 6,390,279 of JBBPCS010000672.1, forward strand.
GATCATACAGTTGAATCAATGTCACATAGAAGAGATATACTGTACATCTATAATAAAGCTATGTTGTTGGAAAAGCCTTGTTTATATAAATCACTAAAGAAAAAGCACTCGGAATGCTTTGACTCTAGGTATAATGGTTACCATCTTAGTTTAGCATGTTAACAAGCTAACATTTGCTAATAAGCTAAAAACACAAAGCTGTACAGCTTATCTTAACCAAATTATCAAACTTTGACCCTAATGACGGACCAAGATGAAAAGTCGAGGGATCACTAAAGTTACTACAATCTATCCTGAGGGCAACCTGAATGTCTGTACCAAATTGTATGACAATCCAGCCAATGTATGTTGAGATGCGTCTCAAAACCACAAATGTCAACCTCCTGCTGGTGGTACAGGAAGTCAGTCTCACCAAAGTCATTAGGATTCATCCTCTGGGGACCATAAATATCTGTACAAAATTTCATGCCATTACATCCAATACTTGAGATATTTAATTCTGAACCAAAGTGGTGGACCAACTGACCAACATACTGTAGCTAGCACAGCTGGTGAAAATGGCAACCCACAAAGTGATTAATGACACCAGTCCAAAGGAATCACCTTTATTTCAGCATGAGCAGGAAAACATTTTATTTCATTATAGACAGCAAAACTTACTCCAGGATTTTCATACAATGAGTATTCCTGCTATGCACTAATAAAGCTTTGTCCAGTTAAATACATAAAGGGATTAAGAGCAGAGTTAGTGAAAACGCAAGAAAATTCAAAAACATGAATTAGTCATGCATCCCACTCATTTTAATCAATGACCAAACTGAACCTGAACTCCTTAGATTCAAGTAAGCGTCCTTTCAAGATGCTCAAAAATACTGTAGCATTTTGACACATCACCCTTACATCACAAAAATTAAATAACATATGGACATTGAACTGCAGGAGTATATTAGGGCAGTCTCTGTATTAGTCCTTCATATGCAGTGCACTATATTGCCATCTGACAGCAACAGGAACCTGAGACTCGAATACAAAACAAGTGCTGTTGTGATCAAACAACTGCAGTACAGCTCATGAAAGAATACTTGACGTCCATTCATGTGTGAATGAGTTGTGCAAATACAAACATCACACGAACCTGGTTGAAAAACTCTTATCAATAGATTTCCTTTGGTACTCTGTCTCCAACAAATCCAAGCGAAGGGAAAAAAACAACACACGAACTGCTTGGAAAGAAAAAGCAAAGTTAATAAAATATAATCACTGTCAGGAAAAATATTAAACTTCACTCGCAGAACAGTGCTATTGCACTGCATACAGTACAGACTGTTGGAGAAAAAAAACTGTTTTGCACCACTGGGTCTTTCCCAACATACAGTATGAGCAGCATATTAATAATGATTACACAGCTTTATCGATGATGCATGCTGTTATATCCATAATAAATGGATACATAAACATGAGCTGAGCTGCTGAAGGACCTACCTAACCTAAAGTAGTTCATAATAAACCACAAGACTCATATGGCCTTCATGTAGACAAACCATTAATATTATAAACAAGACAATTTCATTTTAAAACAGCTGCAATCACCTCTGTTAACACCTTCGTCCTAATATAGGCTCCTGTGGCAAGTAAAACTGAATCAACAATGAGTCATTCATCTTGGATAGTTAAGCTATGCATTTAAATCGACAACAGGCAGTTGTTTTTTTTCAGAAATACAAGATGGCATATTCGGAAACAGTGAAACAGTATATCTGAACATGCATCAGTAGAGATTCAAATATCTGGTATAGTGCTATATTCACGAGTATCTGAAGGATGATTATTTAGCAAACACTTGTCAAAGTGTAGTTGTGCTAAATTTTCTAAAACAAACTCCTATCACTTCTCTCACAGTACACACGTGAACACTTTTTTGAAACGTGCGGCCACGTTTCAATCATGTAATGTGATAATGGATTTAAAAAGTAACACAACTGCAGTGCCGTTACTGTGTTTTCACATCATGTGTGGAACTGTAATCAATGTGTAGTAAAGTAAAAAGAAAAGAAATACAGTATAAGGAAACATTTTCCATGATTACAGTTTGGAAATAAACCATTGTTTCACCGTTGGCATTATTAACTCATACATTATGTCCTATCCCGGGACAAATTAATATCTTCTACAACAAAAAATGTGAAGGCCTCATTAAAAATCAACACAGCAGCAGTCTGCCCAGCAAAATCCTACTGTGCTATTATACTCATGCATGACGTGCAAAGTATCTTTTAGCTCACCATGAATTAATTTGACAATCCATGAATCATTATTTACTAATTTCTCACTGCATAACCAATTAGAAATGTTACATCTATCGCAGTTTCATTTAAAGTTGGGAGAAAATTTAATTTGACAACAAATTAGCTATTCGTGTCACGATGTGTGCTTCCATGACAAAATCAGAAGATGAGTATAAATACGACCAAAAACACACTGGAACATGGACACAGGATGGAGGGTCAGTGTAAAAGAGGTAGCCTAATAGAAAGGCAGGAGGACAAATTGTAGGACAAGGTGTAGCTTGATGGATGGGCGGAGCTGATGTCTTAGTGTTCCTATATGTCATTTCATTGATAAGAAACAGATCCAAGTTAATTTCCTGTCAGCCAACCTTACAAGCAAACATGTAACATTAAATAAACTTGGAGCCATTTAAAATATTTGCATGAAACTATAAAAATGGTCCACAGTTTGAGTGAATTTTCCTAGTCTCCTTACTGTCTCCCCCCCCTCTCACAGCAGCAGTCAGGGTGATGGCTGGATCACATCAGATACCACGCGGCTAATCCAGCCAGTGCAGCAAACCAAGTAGCAAACAGGACCTGTCCCGTTGGGTGTCGGAGAACGGCCATTGCGAGCTGACAGACGTATGCCGTTCCACCTGATGCCGCTGCGACACAGAGGAAGCACGAAAAGCAGAAAACAACCTTAAGTAAGATCACTACCAAAGCTTTATCGTGGGTTCAATATAATTCATATATTACTTTCAATGGCACAATGTTTCCAGAAATAAGTATAAATGCATACCCATTTTGGCAGCATAGTAAGGACACTTGCTGATGTCTCCACCCATTGCTCCATGGACGGGCATGCCAGCATCTAAAACATCCTCCTGGATGGTTTTACCGATCTCTTCTAACTCCTCGAACACCTGCCAGCACAAACATGCAGTATGTAAGGGTATTAAGCTTGTCACATACTCTATATTTTAGAAGTTGTTCATGGATAAAACAAACAAAACTGTCTGTTTTGGATTTTCTGAATGTCTGTTTTGTCTAATCCAGCAAAGTAAACACCTGAAAACTCTAACTATCATTATCATTAAAACAGTAAGGATGTACAACATTGCCACAAGGGCCTAATACACCTCAAGATATTAAAGTTTTTGGTGATTTTAAGGGAAAATGCTCATGCTAGTCTCAATCAAAATACATGTCAAATGTCATTATATAACAGATCGCCCACTAGTGTTTCCAAACATAGCTTTCATTTCTTCTTCCCTCTATCTCTCCAGTCTCCATTCTTTCTCCCTGGCCTCTTACCTCCATGTTGAACTGGAAGGCCTTGACAGCCTCGTCAACCAGCCTTTTCTTCATTTCCATGTCCAGTTCCAGCTCATTCATATGACTACGGTACAGCTGCTTGAATGCTTTGGCACTATGGATGGCATCAAACTGATAGAATTCCACACCCTCCCCCGTAGGCGGCAGCTTCATGGCTCTCTGCGCCACCTTCTTCAGCACCTGGCCCCCGGATAGGTCCCCCATGTAGCGGGTGTAGGCATGGGCCACCAGCAGTACTGGGTCCTCCTGCCCTACTTGATGAATGCGGTCCACATAGCGTTGGGTTGCCTGGGAGCAGCTGACCTGGCTCTGCCAGTCGGGGCCGTAAAAGTACTCAAGGTCACGGGCCAGGGCCTCGTGGCGGTGCAGCTCTGCAGGAAAATATAGAGGGGCAAAGTGGGGGTGGTCTTTGTTCCTTTCAATCTCCTCCTCCATTGCTGTGTAGGTATAGTAGAGTGCCACAGCACCAAGCTGGTGAAGCAAGAAAGAAAAGTTACAAAATATCTCTGCTTGCCTCATTTACCAGTTTCCTTTTTTATTTAAATGATTATTGCGTTTATTTACCCATCTTATTTGTTTAGTAAAGCACTCAATTAAATTGTACAAGTTTCTCCCTGATTTTCTCCAGACTAACCTTGAAGAGCTCTTTGCGGATGCGTCCTCTGAGGAAATCTTTCACAAACTGGGTGTTCTCAGCCTTTTCGTGAACCTCCTTGGTCCCTGCTGCCAGCAACTCAGACAGATCCTCAGGACTGGGGGCACATAAAGAGAAAAATAGGAGGTATACGGTGTGTTTTGACAGATCCACAACATGATTACTTTGTAATCTTATTTAATTGTTTCAAAGATAATTATATTACAATACTGGTTGGACATTTACCGGAGGGCATCTTCTTTATCCTCATACGCAGGTCTCGATCCATTGGACATACTCGCCGATGTCTCCATCTTCTCGGCTGACATTAGTGGTGTGTTCTTGTCTGCCAGTTAGTTTAGCCTAGAGTCCACGAAAGACATCAAAGTATCACTATATTTACACTCAAATGATATGGCACCGGTCAAATTTAGGTTTAATCTTCACACTGCACACTAATGAATACAGAGAAGAGTTTAATTTGATCTTTAAATATGTTGTTTACAGTTTAGATAAAGACATATACATTAGTAACTTGTTTAAATTGTATGTTGTACCATTACTCATCATTACTGTAAAAGCTTTTTCAGGCTAAACAACAGACAACAACAATGTCAATCTGCAGTGTTCCCTGTGTTTCTAGAGGTCTGTACAACTGCACAGGTGTTGTACACCAAAACAACACAGCGGAGCAACATATATACTATTCTACTATTCGTTCCATTATTAATTACATTTTATCCAAAGTAAGGGAGAAAGGACACCAAAAATAATTTAGACAAAACACAATCACAGTAAATTGCCCATTACAGTCATCAGGTCTATATTGAGCAAACTAAGGCTGTCGCCAATGTTACACTTATTTTCTCTGTATAATTATCCCTTCAAATTTCCTTTGGATGTTAAGGTAATTCAGCGTTTCTCACCACAAATAACAGATAGAAAAGAAGTGTATATTCAATTCCAGCATTAATCCTTACCCAAGAGGAAGCAGAGGTTTAATCAGGAGAAAGGGGAGCTGATATCTACTCCTAATCACTGTAGGTGTTGTCCCTGAGATGATGCTCAAAGGAAATAAGATTTGAAGCTTTAAGGATTGACCTTAACTTTGAAAGTAAAATAAGGCAATGTCAAACAAGCCACAGGAAGGTCTGCTATAAACAACAACATCCAGGCCTTGAACTACATGGACACGGCCAAACAAAGAGCAGCTCATACAACACAGCACAGGCCTTCTGGCGTTTACCAGAAGTCTCAAAGAATAACTAGGTTGGTCGAAATACTGTAGCTAGCTTGTGTTGTACGAGGAGAGTTATTTAAGTGATTTAACGTTAATTTGGTGCAGTCCCTCACTGCAATCAGAAACCCACATTTCATTGAGATACAAATTAATACCTCGCCTGTTACACACGACCGTAACGTCATCTGACATTTTGACAACAACAGCTAACTTTACTGGATGATGCTAGCTAAGTTGGCTAACTGCTAGCTAGCATTTTAACAAACAAACTTAAGATTTGACGAGCACCATTACATTGCACTACTGGGTCAACGCGTATATACACATATTACATTTATATTATCGGGTTGGAAGGCTTTGGTATCATATTGACATTACAAACCTTCACCCCACCACTGTACAGAGCGGTCCGATTAAATGCAAATCAGGCTGGAGATCCAGGACGGAAGTGACCGTCCAACTCTGCCCCAACCCGGCTGCTCGCAGTCAGGTGCAAATTCTAAGGTTGTAGTCTTCGCTGCTACGCGCTTGTTTGTTTAATTAATGATTTCAAGCGAGTTTTTTCGTCCCTCAAAAATATATAAAACAGCAAGAAAGATTTGTGGAGATATTTCTCGTTTCTTGTTTTTTTTTAAATGTATGTCCCTAATTTATGAAGTCTTTGCTCCTCTGTGTTTTTATTTTATTTTATTTTATTTATTTAGGCTATTTATTTATTTATTTATTTTAGATTATTTATTTTTTTAGTTAGTTATTTAATTTTGTTCTCCTTTGTTTTCTATTTATGCCAAATGATTAAGTAATGACTGTGTATTTTCATATAAATCCCCTATTTTTCATCTATTTTGATCGTGGTTACCCTGTATAGCATGTTTACGTACTGTATATCCTCTACGAGTTCCTGTATGTATGCTTCTTTTATATGTTTCAATTTAAAAATATATATATATATATATAATACATTTAACCTCAGATAGCAGGAGGGAAAAAACCTTACACACTCAAAATTGAACATAATCGCACTACAAATTAACTTCATAATAATATTAGTAATATGGTGGCAGGGCATGATTATGACATGATCATATAAGGAAATAAAAACAAAATGGTTTCTGATAAACAAACTGATGATTGGTTTATTGATTTGGGCTCTGTAAAAGTAGAAAAGTATTTTCGTGCATCTCTCTATAGTAGCACTGTATATAGTATAGCACTACTGTCAAAGAAGATATTAAGAGAATCATGAGTGTCTATCAAGGTAATGGGTGCTATATAAATTACGGTATCTGACAGCATCTGATGTTTCAACAATATGCTCTCTTGTAACTTTAAACAAGTGATTGCTTCTTATTGAGAGTCACTTTTTTGATCTATGCGAGGACAAACTTGGGCTGTTGGGTTTTGTTCATACTATTTTCTTGTGCAAAACCCATGATTAGCAAGTGTGTTCGTTTACTGGTAATAATATTATTGTGCTGTTATATTTTGCTGGTTATATTTCATTAGTTTACACACCACAAAGACCCCATCAACAAGCTGGAAGAGAATAACCACAAGATGGCATTCTGAATGCATGATTTGGCAGGTTACAGTTTGATCAAAACGCCCAATCAAAACTTTTTGGGCTAGTTATGGTTGTAGTTTAAGTAATATTTTATAATGAAAGTACAACTCTTGTGGAATATTACTTGATTGTGTTTGCTTTTATTTCTGCTTGAGAACTTTCCTTTTATTCCTGGAGAAATTGATCCATCATTTTTGAACGGGAATTCCATTGTCTTTTTGATTGCCCAACACCAGTTTACTCAACTCATTTGCAAACCTGGAAATTGGAAATTAAGTATCCCTAATTTCCCCCTCATGATATGTGTCTTAATCTTTGTTATCAAATAAATTACCCTTTTGGCAACACCATCTGTTGCTCTCTGAAGCCACACTGAAATGATTACCAATTTGTAGTTCTTACATAAGCACATAACAACAGTTGTTATCAGTTTTATCATGCAATTATCAATTCTTATTTCATGGAGTGTCAGTAAAGTGTCAGTCTCTTTTCGCCTTTACTGCTGCTTGCTTTAATAATAAAAATGGATAATTTGGTTGAACCAGAGACCAAGAGAAAGAAACGATAAAGCTTAAAGATATAGAATAACAAATCTAAATACCATGTTCATAATTTAGTCAAACACATGTTTAAAAAAATGTGTGCCAGGGCGTCAAATTTGGAGAGGTAAAAAGCGGTAGAGCTGGACGAGCGTAATGGAAAGTCCACTAACTTCACAGAGTGTACTGTGTAATTACAATGAGTGATTCCAGATTAACAGCTGTTTGTCCTGAGCAGGTCCCAAACACAGAGTCAACCTGTCTTTCCACAGTTAAAACCATAACATGGTGGTCTGTCCCTCTTGGACAAACAAAACATACCCTCATGGTATCTTGTTTATGTGCTTTTGGGGTATTCTGCCAATTACAGCTCATAGATTTATGAGGAGGTGTTTTTGTGTACATGTGATTCATGCATGCTGTTTATGAATTATGTATTTGTGTCCCTGAACAGATTTGTCCATCAGCGTATGATTTTTTGCAGCCTGTGAGTATGCTGTGCGTCTGTGTCTACGTGGACACAGCACAGAAAATCTATGTGTGTGACTGTCAGAGCCTGATATTAGTCTGGCAGCCGGCTACACTGTCAGATGCTTGGTTGGCGGGTAGCTGAGTGCACCCCCTGCTCTGCTACTGAGCCACAGGAGGCTGCTGGGGATGGGGGTGGGGTTGGGGGTTGGGAGGGGGGCTAACAAGATGATTCATTTCCCTCCTATGGTGCAAGCAAGCTGTTGCCATTACAATAAATTCCTTTTGGAAGTAGCCCTGTGTCACGGATGCAGTTCAATAAGAGAGGAGAGGGACTTTGGTCGAAAAGATGGGTGGAATGGAAGGATTGGCTAATTTAATATCCTCTTGGGTGGTAATTTGTTCATTTATTGATGAGAACCTCACAAAACAATGTTTGACAAGCACGTTCACCGAATGATTCTTTGACTCTATTTTGCTGCCATATTGATAAAGGGACCTGGCCCAAAAATAATATGATGAAGTGCCCTCTAAGATGCCCTTCCAGTAGTGCCACATAGGGTGCCTAAATCAGGTCTCACAGGGACAGCAGTTGTACAAAACTGTAAATTCAAATACTTGAGAACGTAATTACAAAGTGCAAAATGTGCTCTTTAGAGTTATCATTTGCACCTGCAATTCGCATCTTATGAGCCAAGTGTATCAGCAGCAAGAGGTGCAAGCAGTCTTCAGATTGATTCTTTTTTTTCTTTTTATCTCATCCTTCTCTCTGGTTGCAAAAGTATCATTGGATTTGAAAAATCGTTGCATAATTTTTACAGACACCACTGACAGTCAATGCCAAACACACGCACACAGAACAATCATGGTACAAATGAACTTTTCTTAAGCCGTGTTGTGGCAACAAGAAAGAGCAGCGCTCTTAGTAGCCACGGCACTTATCGCGAGAAGTGAGTGAGAACTTGGTTGAGGAGATAAACGTTATCTACAACGTTTTCCGTAGTATTTAGTCAAATAACTTATAACAAGTACGGTATTTATTTGTTGTTAGACGAGTCTCATGTCGAGTATACCTTCTTGACATTGCTTCACAGTGACTTCTTTCAGCAAGAAAGCAGATATGTGACTTCCGCATCCGTTACGTTCAATTTCGCGGGACAGCCTGAAAAAGCTAGCGTTAAGTCGTTTTACTGGAAATATGTAAACCAACGAGGTATTCCGCACATTTGTGACATACTGTCTTTTTTTTTCTCTCCAAGTCATGCTAATGTTAGTAGTTTTAAACTAATAGTCTAACAGTTTGTTAATCGTTTCTTGGGTGTCAGACACAGTCATGTCACTGCTGTCCACCGTCGAGCAAGCTATCAAGTCATGTAAAGCGGAACAAGCCAAGATGAATGACAGTATTCAACTCTACAGAGAAATATTACACACCTTGTAAGTACTGTTACATCTGAGTCATAAACCATACTTCGATTTTGTGTTTCTCTTCTGTATTATACCTCTCGTGTAAGTCACATAGATCAGAAATAACAGTGGATTTGTGTATTCATTGTTAAATCTTTGTAAATGATGAGGTAAAATTAAGAATGTAATAGATTGACTGTTGTTTAAGATGACCATCCGCGTCTAAACGCCTTCACCCGGCGCTGTGGCTTAGTTGGTTAAAGCGCCTGTCTAGTAAACAGGAGATCCTGGGTTCGAATCCCAGCAGTGCCTTTTCCAGCGGTAAGGAGTACAGGGATGTATTGTACAAGTCCGAGATGTACTTCATATACATAATGACAGATAAGTGGTGAACTGTAGTTCTAAATTTAGATATCCCAACTTTATAATATTAGATAATATTTCATTTCTTACATTAAATTGCATAGTATTATCCATCATAGAGCACTGACAACACTGTTTTTTCAACTTTATAATATACAGCACATATATAAAAAAATAATATAATATTGTAATAATAAGTAGAAAAGGGGTTGCACCTGCTGAGCATTGTCCATTTAACACTTATATGAATTATTTAAATATTTCCACTGAAGCTACAGTAGTAATGACAGATCTGGATCCACACCAAAATCTGTGATGATTGTTTGGACATACTGTACGTTTAAAAATATTGAAGGGACATAAAACATGTTAGTACCTCACTGAATCCCTATTAACTTAGCTACACATTGGTGGTAGTTGCAGGTTTCTAGCGCTATTTGTTACCGTACAGCAGCCAGGAAAAGACTACCCCCCTTTGAAAACGCGTCTAAATCCACTAGATCTGGATTTTTGTTTGGATCAGCACTAAATTGTACACAGTCATAGATACCAGCCCTCTAAATATGTCTGATTTTCTTTTAATCAAAATTCATATATGATACCCTGGAAAATTAATGAAAATGTCGAAAAATGTCGCAATGTTAAAGAAAGAGATTAAAAAAATTCCTGGATCCGCTCCTTTATCCAGATCTGTGCCAAAATGTAATCGGCTCTTCCTTGGCCCATGCCCCATCCTTCCACCAAGTTTCGTGGAAATCCATTCAGTAGTTTTTGCATAATCCTGGTAACAAAACAACAAACCAACCACCCAATGGACACGGTTGAAAACATAACCTCCTTAACGGAGGTAAAAATCCACTATCATTTGGTATCTATGGGAAGCTGCATGTATCTAGGTTGTAAACAAGGCTAGAAATATGCAAGTCTCATACATAATTGCATCTTTGAATTTGCTTAACACCAAAAGGCACATTTTTACTGTAACTTGTAGGTTGTGCAAATATTATTTATTATTATGTACTATTGTTGCCTAAGTTTGTTTAATTGTGTCCCTCTTGGTTAATTTGAGTGTGTAGTCACATGAAGTATTTTCCCCACAGAACACCACGACCAAAGATTGCCTTTGAGGAGTCGGACTCAGCTGATGATGCTGTTACAGGTAATAGTATGCTAAATAATGATAATATCAGCGACCAGTCCAAAGCACACCTGTGCAATAATCTTGTTGATTAATCAGGATCTTAATATGCCACACCTGTCAGGTGGATGGTTTATCTAAGGAGAAGTGGCCACTATCACAGCTTTTAACAAATTTGAGAAATAAATCTTTTGTGTGGATTAAAAGAGTCTTTAATCTCTTACCCCTACTGTTGCGCTTAATATATTTGTTGAGTGTATTGTATTTTTAATAATAATAAAAATATATTAGTTTATTTGTCAGAGGCAAATCTCATTGATCAACAGAATAAAAATTAAATGAGCTTTGAAGATAGTTTTTCATTTGTTGTCACTCGCTATAAATAGAAAATATTCTAAAAAGAGAATAAAACATCACATGTAACTTGAAATTAAATAATAAATATGAAAAATACCTTCATTTTAGCTTTTTGGTTAATTCAGCTATCCTATTCATTTCCTATTTTAAATAGTCACACTTCTCCCTCTGGTACTTTTTATTACTGGTACTGTTTGTGAGTGTTCTGAAATGCTTATATGTTACCTACTCTGTGTTGCCAGTCTGGCCTGGCCTCACAAAAGGAGCTCATATGTCTAAAGAGACTGTAAGGTTAACTACAGGTTAAATCGTAAAACAATTCATCTGTGACCACATTTTTTGCATGCTGTTATCACAGACACAGATGCCTCACCAGGGGAGAAAGAAGACATAGAATTGCTTGAGCAAGCCCTGGAGAAAGCTCTTCGGGTGCGCACTGGCTCTGGACCTTCTCAAAAAGCATCAAACAAACAATCTGCACCTCGAAAAGAAACGCACACTACAGTTGTCGCACCCAAAGAGGGAATGCAGGCATCTGCAGCTTCTAAAGGCAATCGGAGCACCAGATCGACCTCCAAATCTGCAAGTTTTGACAGAAAAGAGCGCATAAGCCCTGGTACGTCAGTGTCCTTCACACTGGCTTCAAAATCTTAGCTAGCTACAATTCTGGACAGTGCTAAATCGTGATTAATAGAAACATAATGCATAACTGTCCTGTCTCCTCAGCTGGGATTTTGCATTACCAGGCAGCAAGGAAATCACAGCAGCCTGTCTCAGCATTTGGCTCTCTTGCTCCAGGTCAGCTCCACACCTCAGCCCTTAACTCAAAGGAGAAGATCATTAGCAGCAACGTGTTGAGTGGCAATGACCTTGGCAAAGCTGAAGCTATCTCCACACGTACTTCAAATAAAACAGCATCTGCTTCACACACAGGGGAGTCTGGAGCTCACAGTTTACCTCAACAAAACGGGTGTGTTTTTACACATACACTTATAGGGTGAACATTTGTTTTCTGTGCTGTTATAATCATTCTGTTTGCCTTTGCGTCATGACAGGACAGCTTCTGATCAAATAGCAGAATGGAAATCTCTGAGGAGAAAAAAAAACAGGTGACCAAGATCGCTTCAAATCAAATTTTATAGCTGATATCACAGTTTCTGTATGGCCAGTTTCTTTCTCTACATTACCTTTAGGTTGTGGGACAAAGTCGCTGCACTACAAAGGAAACCTGTGCCTGGGAGGAGTCACTTCATGGAGAGAATGAGAGCTACGGTATCCTTCCTTTTTTCTAGTGAAGCTTGTCAAAATGGGCCGGGGAGCCTCAGACTAGTTTTCCATGTCGTGTAACTTTGAGTTTGGAAATAAACCTTAGTGTCACAATTTAGTTAGAATTCCTGCTTCTATGCTTCTGAACACATTTGATTAATGACCCCATCTCTCTGACCCCTCTAGTTCCCCAAGGATTGGCCGTGTGGTAGCCCAGACCACACCAGGGCTCTGCTCAACAGACTGACTCACCAAGGGCACGACCTCACTCAGTGCTGCCAGACAAAGGAACTTCTGTCCAAACAGACCCCAGAAGCAGCCACAGAGCTGGGTAAAAGCCTGGACAGCATGACACATGCGACACACAAAAATAGGAGTGGAAGAATGAGGAGAAATTTAAAAAAAGAAGGATTGATGATGCAAGCGTGTGGGTGAGAAAATTATAATTTGGGAAGAAACCCGGAAGAGTTGGCCACAAGCAACTTTCCGAGAGATATTTAGACTGCTATATCAGTATTGAGCCTTTCCTCTGCTAGTAATGAACATGTGAGACTAATAAACACATTACAATGATACTAAGCAACTTAATAATGTTGTCCTCGAATGTTTTTTTTTCTTTTTTGTTATGTATTTCTATGTAGGGGGTGAGACACGTGAAAGTTTGCAGATGAAAGCAGCAGAGCTCCAGAACCTTGCGGCCCAAGTGAAACAAGGTAGGAAGTAATCGTGTTTCACCTTTTCCAAACCATGCGTTCCATCCAAAAAGAATCACACGTCAGTCAACCTGACTTTGGTTATGTAGAGATGGTCATGAGCAGAAAAAAATTACATTATTAAGACTATTTATTCCACAGCACAGACTAGTATAATAAAGAGGACACTGGCAGAGAAATCTTGACCCTGTGTTTGACTCTGATAACTTAACTGTGTTTGAATTATCATATCTGGTTGTCAGCGGATCAGTTCCTACACTATGTAACATGGTATAATTTCCATTACGTCCACCGATACAATTATAATGAAGCTGAATGCCCAGAGACTTTCCGTTCACACCACTCAAATGACCGTATCACCTTCAGGGAGGGAGTTTTGTTTATATTTACCAGTTATAGCTCCAGTAAAGCACTAGTATGTTGCTAAAGCCATCTGGTGTTGTCACCCTATGCATCCAATGTAGCATCTCACATCCACAGTTCAGCAAGTGTTCAGAGCATTTCATTTTTTAGAGAGGGGATTATCGTTCCTTCCATTTTAACAGCATTGATGTAGCCTTTCCCTGTTGGCTTATGGAAAATGAAAACAGAGCCGCAGTGAGACCTCAATGCCAGATCAAAACTTCTCTTGGCCTCAGCAGATGCCCCTCCCTGTGACGGTGGGGTTTTAAAGCTGTCTATCCTGACGTAGCAAGGCAAGGGCCTAGCTATTTAAAGCTGAGGCAGCAGAGCAGAAAAACGTTTTAGGGTACGGTTGCTCACGCTCATGCTCTAAAAATAGCCGTATTTTCCATCAGAGTGGGAAGCATGGGATCGATGGAGGCCAGAGGGAGGTTGTCTTTGCCCCACCGGGGCAAGTGGTGTGTGGGGAGATGGAATGATTGCGCCCCTGCCCACAACTATAACCTACACGACAGAGGCAGAGCTCCGAGAGCTGGAGAAGCTGAGGATGAGGGTGGCACTGCTGCAGCAGGAGATATACCTAGAGCAGGTAAAGGTTTAAGAACCTGCTAACAGTTCATCAGATACCTAATTTTACTAATTGATTTGACAGTCTTTATGTTCTGTTGAGTAGTAGTCAAGAACTACTAATAAATAATGTACTGACAGTCTCTTCTTCTATGTGACAGGCTCTGTCGGACACTCTGTCCCCTCAGCTTTCGTCTATAGTACCTGGGCCTGGATGTCCCATCATCAGTATGCTGAGAGACCTGTACTCCCTGCTGGGTGAAGGAGGGCAGCGTTTCCCTGCCATCGTCCTGGACTCTGAGCCTGACTGACGACAGAGCATATTACACCGATTGACCAACTTATGCAATACTCTGTGCACCTCCATTTACACACATAGGAGAAATCAAACATAAAAAACCCTCATTATATTTGAATTGATCTGTCAATAAAAGTCGAACAATATAAAGTGCACAAAAAAAGGATTAATTGCTAGACCATTATATTGGATTGCTTTAGCGTGAGCAGGTGTACTTAATAAAGTGGTAACTCAGTGTATATTCATCCTTGAGTCAAGGTGATTCTGAATTTAGGGTTATTTTGTGTGTGCTGTGACTGTATTTATTCAGTGTCTGATGCCATGTAATAATTTGTATGAATTACGTCCACCTATTAAAAATCAAATCTCTCCAAAAACAACTTTTTGTGAGCTAAAAAAACAAAGTTATTAAATTGTTTATTTAGCTTTAGAAGAAGAAGAAATATATTTACTCAGCCCTCAATTACTCAAACTAAAGGAACATGCAACAGCAATGCCTCATGGTTTTTTACTGGACAGCAACAATTTATAAATGTTGGCATAAACCTGTATATCACATTTAGTTCATGATGTCAGCATGTGGTAAATACATTTCACAAGTTGGCGATTTGGAGTTCCAGTTAGTCTTGTCGCAAATAGTTCAATTTCGACAACTTGGGTTTTATTTTTTTATGTTATTGTCATGTTAAATTAGCATTTTAATTACATTTTTTGTTGTATAATTGTACCTTTGTACTAGAATAATGTGTCATGAAAAAACCTGAAATCAGTAATTGGAGTTCTTGCTGCACCAGCATAGAACACACTAGCAGGTGACTTATTCGTTTGTTTAATTACCACTGTTCCATCAAAAGCAATTAATCAACTGGATTCAATTAGTGACCTAGGCTTACATCGGGAAATAAGGCTAATTTTGGTAAAATATGAACAATAAAGGTTTCTAATCAGTGTGCTGCATGACTGGTGGTCTGTGGATTTCAGTGATGTAAAGGAACAATGGAGGTGTTTCATCCTATTTTAATCACGTCTTTCACTGAAAGCAGCAGGGACACTATGACTTCAGGCTCGTCCTCCATGTGTCTCCAGTTTCTTCCTAATATCTGGCATATCAGGCAGTAGGAAGAATGGTTGTGCTTGTTAGCTATGGGATGGACCTGCAACAAGTATGAAACAAGAAAAAAAACAACAACCATACTCTATACCATAGTGTTTCTCCATACCATGTGTTTGAATCTGGCATACGCTGAATGATGGTTAACACCTATGGGGCCAATACTATGTCTCTGTGACCTGAGAAAACTAGTAATCATGCCTGCCCTCACGTGATGTGAGGGTGTATGTGAGATGCAGGAGGGCTTGGAGAGGCTGAAAACACCCACAGATGATGTGTGGATGGCATGGGCTGTGCCAGACTGGGCGACAGGTGGCGCTGGGTTAACACAGCAGGACGTGGGTGTTTGCGCCCTGCTGCACCAACCCTCATGTACACACAAACGCAGGGATACGCACAGCCAAAGCCAGCTGAGTCACAAAGACGATGTGCTTGGGGGAAGTGGCTCTCTGCATGCTTCAAGCTGGAAATGGCATGTTTCCCTGAGGAGAGGGATAAAACGATTATAAAAGGGAGAGGAATATGTCAACCTCACATTCTCCCGCAACTCCCGGCTTAAATCAGATTTACACTCACAAATGTTCACAAGATCTCTGTTCCTGCACCAGAAGCGTCTCAGCACTGGTGGATTGCGGCCAAGTCTTCTGTACTGGACTGTAGCAGGCTTCTGGTCCGCTCATGCAGTCTTGGATCAGTGTGTATGAAGGGAGTAAAGGAGGAGGCAGGGAAGCATCCTTGCGATCACATCAACACTACACACAGGTCCCAGAGGGAGTCGCGCCTACGCAACTCAGCACTCCCATCACCATGGCCTGGCTCTGCCCAGGTCACCCATGTCTCACGGCTTTGTTCCATTTTTCTCATGGCTCTTTTTTGTCACATACGGGAAGATCCAGGGCTATTTTACTTTCCCATGTCACACATACTCTCACACAGAAAGGGAAAGAGTTCATTCATTCCTTCCTATTTGTTCACTTTTTTCCCCACTCTTTTCATTTTCACTTTCTTTTAGTCTTTGTCCATTGCAGCCCAAGTGCAAATCCACAGAAACCGAACAGTGCTACTAAGAATCCACTCCTGTCCTTCAAATGCCCGTTGCTATTGAACAACTCTTTTCTCCTGCCCTCTCACAAACACATTCCTCACTTCCCCTTTTTTTACTCCTCTTTTGTCCATCTACAGCTCTGTTGCCCATTGAGCTACAGCAGAAATCGTTAAGTCAGTGTGCTCATCGATCAGGTTGCATTAGGGTGTATTATTTGATTTACCCCACCATTCAGGCACTCTAAGCCAGCTTCCTCCCTCAAGTTGAGCCAAGGTAAAGATTACAGTGTTTAAAATAAAAAGCATTTGTCCTGTGGAGACGGAGGCATGTTTGGCTTTTATATGACAATATTAGGCATCTCATAATCCAATAATTTGTGCTCACCCATATCTGTGCTCTTTAGATACTCAAGATGTCATGGACTATGGTTTTTATGCCTGCAAAGTTTAAAGACATTACTTTTTAGACCTGTAGTGAGGTGAAATAAGTTTTTGGGACGCAGCTTTCATGCATATCAAAGAGGCCTGTTGTTTTAAATAGCCTACACTGTTTATTTCTGTATAACGGTACACACAAATTCCAAAGCCATTCAGTAACAAATTGCCATAATCAATATTAAGTTAATTAATAATAATAATAATAATAATAATAATAAAAGAAGCTTGGACAGAAAAAGGACGATGCAGATAAAAATGTAGACATTCAGCTGTGTACACAGATTCATCCTTCCCTAATGCGGCTTTTCAGATGTGGCGGAGTGAGATTTGCAAGTTTAGAAAGAGAGAGCTGTCTGGATTGATTTTCTTTTCATGGCGGGCATGAACCCTGCGGGATTAACTACTACTAGGTTGCCTTTCATTCAGAAAAGACTACTGCACCAGCAGTGTGGGTGGGTGGGAAAGGTGTGGGGGGCTGCCTGTGTTTTTCATGTGTGTTTTCTGTCAAGTGTGGGCACGCTCATTAGCGTATTTACAGTTTCATTATAGACGCCGTGTATTTTTAATGTCCTCCTACAAATCAGTGTCATCGGGTGCCTGCATGATGCACATAAAAGGAGAATTGTGTGGGTGGTTGTAGGATTTCTGCTTGCTCTTGATGTCTGAGCAAGAATTGGTGGGGTGCAATGGGAACACCATTACTATATAATTGACGTATGGCGTCTTCGCTGTTGCGGTGCGGGGTGAGATTCCTCTTCCCCTCTCAAATATATGGAAAACGCATTCCAATCTGATATGATGAGGGATTCCCCTTTTTACTCTGATTTCCACTCAGCAGCAGGCTTCTGTATTCCCCAAGGGAGGGGAGCCTCTTGTCCTGAAGCAAAACACAAAAAAAAAGACTGCAATTTGTGATGAGGCGATGAGGAAAAGAAGTAGCAGTTACCTCCTCTCCCCTCCCCCTTCCTGTGCTTCGTCAACCCCTATTCTCCCTGCTTCAGTGTGTGATGTCACACCAAAAGAGACCAGTGAGAGCACTTAGACATCCCCGTTTTTCTTCCCTCGCTCCTCCCCTTCCCAAGGTCCCTTATATATCTCAGACCACTACATTCAGCAGAGTGTACAATGTGCTGCCACAGAGCCAGCAGGCAGTGTACAGAGACACAGCCAGAGAGGGAGGGAGAGAAGGGGAAAGTGTGAGTGGATTTCAGCGCTGACTTAGAAGCCCACGCTTCAGCCATTCCTGCTCCAGTCATTTCTCCAGTCTCACACAGGCCTCCTTCCTTCTCTCTTTTTCTGCCTTTCTTTGTTTCTTTCTGCTTCTCCAGGCTAGAGCTGACTACGAACGGGATCCAAGAGGCCAACGCTGCAGCTGGGTTTCAGGATCCAGCAGCCCACACCATCAGGATGGGCTGTACTACGGGCCACCTGGCTTGCCAAACCCAGTCCCAGACCAACTCGGGGCAGGAGGGTCAGTCTCTGGAGGCCGGTGGTGCCAAAGTGCCTGAGGTGCTCTCCTCTCTGGAGCGTCTCTCGCAGGCCACTGGGGGCATGGAGAAGTCCTGGTACCGCTGCATCTTTCCCTTTGGAATCATCTCTTTGGTGATCGGTGTAGCAGGAACGGGTGTGACCTACAGCTATAATGACCTGCCTCAGACTAAAGTGGTGTCAGTGGTGCTGCTTGTCATGGGTCTTTTGTTGTTGCTGGTGGCCACCGCCTGTTGGACTGTCCACAAGAAGAAGAGAAAGAAAAAGAAAGAAGGAGGCTCGTTTAACTCGGAGCAGTGTCCCCTGTGAAGCACATGGGGAAAACAGTGATAGGACCTTGAAAGTAGAGACACACCCAGGGCTTGGAGCTCAGGGGTTGCCACTTTACCTCCTCCCAGCCCTAAATCCCCTCTATTCTTTATTACAGAGTTTGGCTCAGCTCATACTGGAGAGAACTTTGACTGAGAAATCATAGAGAGTGGAAGGACAGATAAACAGGACACAGAGGATCTGTTTAGTCTGTACGGCCTGGACCATTTTGGATTGGCAAGGAGGGATTACCAATGTCTAAAATGTTCTTTTATCATTAGACAGCAGGTGTCCAGTGTCAAAACAACCTCACAGGAGACACACAAACATGCATTGCATACTGCATGCATATTTACATGCACGAACGCATGGCCCTCATAGTCCTCACTCACATATGCAGTCGGAGTTACAATGGGAGCTCGCACAGATGCCTAACATGCTATGCAGAGCTGCTGTTGGAGTCAATGCTGGCGTCACTAGACACGTCAGTCACAGCATTCCTCTTGCCGGGACAGGTGACTCTGAGAGGCCAGAAGTGGGCCAAAGACGGCAACCTGATACCGAGCCGAAAGAGCAGTGCACCCGCGTCAGCGGCCAGCGTCATTCACTCATCCTGTGACACCGCAGCAATGTGTTGGGGGCTTTTTTTACGCAATGCGAGAGTGGAACTTGATTCCAGCAGGATCTTACTGGCATCTGTGTGGACGATAAACCGGAGAGGGCAGAGGACCTGCTGGGGAAGTGGAGTGTGTTTGTGTGTGCTCAAATAAAGAGACCTTGGACCTCATTACTACGAAAAACAAAAAAGATTTGCACATATGACATATGTCCATGTCAAGCAAGAGAAGCTTTTAGTAAAGCAACATACTCTGAAAGGCCTTTTGTAGCTTCAGCTTCACATTACAAAGGTGTGGGGCACTGACTTTTTGACTGACTGATAGCCCTCCTGTCAATATGCGAGCATTTATGCCCAGCCTTGTCTTTGTGGGGCACCTCAAGTCCACTAACCAGGATTATTTAAGGACACTGCCTGAGGAGACATGCCACTGCGGGGATACTTGACTGATCCTGCTCCCCTATGGCCCCCTCCCACTTGGTGCCTTGAGTAAGCTCTCATGGAAAAAGGCTCTGTCGCATTCCCCTGTTTCCATCTGAACCCCAGAGAATACCCCCCTTGTTCTCTGTCTCTCTCTTCACCCAAACAGGGCTCTCCTCGTCCATCCCATTTGCCTTCCTCCACCTTACATACCCGTTTCCCCATTGTAATATAGCCTTTTGATTCACACGTTCAGATATACACACATGCACTTAAATGTAAGCCCCATAGTTGACAGATTGATTGATTTTTTATCTCTCTCTGCCAAAGAAAGTGGATTATTTTCTCTCTCATAGTGGAAAGAATATTGACGGAGAGTCTCTGTCAGTCTGTTCTCTAGTGACTACAGATTGCTTGACTCTGGGGTTTCCCGTTCCTTCACTTTTTCTTTCAGAGAGAATGAGCGAATGTAGCTGCACTCAGCTTTGCACCTGTGAAAAGGTGCTTTCTGTTGGTGTGTGGTCTCACAGGATGAGACACACAATGGCAATGGTTATTCTTGTCTTAAATAATGCAGCTCACACTAAATGGGGTGGACTGCGCAAATCACACAAGGAAAAAGCGCAATGTAGAGAAAATGAAAGGAGTGTAAACCGTGTGTCTCCATGTGACGAACTGTGTACTAGCACTCATTCACGCTTGGGAACCATCATTGATCACCCTTGCATCGATCGATTAGTGACGCCTGTTGCTGAGTTAAATGTGTCTATGCATCAAGAGTTAGCAGTTAACACACAATGCCAAAAACTGTCCTGAAGGCCAGCTTGTCAATTACAGGGCTGCATCTGCCTGCCAGCTTTAGTAGACATGCAATGGATCAGCCCTTTCTCACACAACTTTGCATATGGATTGACAACCAAACTCTTAGTTTAAACAAAGGGTTTTCCCTTCCTATGGGGGAAATAAGGAGGTATTGGTGGAAGACAAAAGCATAATCTGGGAAGTCATTCCTTTCATTTTTTATCTTGGAGTGGGGAGCTATCCCTAAGGTTATATAGAACAGAGTAGTATTTGTCTTAGGGGACATGATGTGTTACTGGCAGTGGCTGTGAAAATGTCATGTTAAGTGGAGCACAGTAAATCTTCTCTTTAACTTTATCGACTGACATGAAAAATAGGACTAACATAGATCAGTCTTTGCAAGAACATTCATACTGTACAGTGAGCCATCAGCCCTTACTTTCTTTCAAGGTAAACATAAAAAGAAATGCTCATAAAGAGTTTTTTTTTTTTTAGCACAGTGCTGTCCTCTGAACAGTGAGACAAGACAGAAGCCCCGATATTACAATGCATTAGTTTACTCTGAATTTTGTCTTGCAATTTCTACATGTATAGTACAAATTTACTATGTTGTACTTTGTGGTTGCATAGTTGTTTTTGCTCATTTTTAAGCTATATTGCGCCAGTTTGTCGTCACTAGAAATCGATAGCAGGTGACCAGAATTTGTTTGTTAGAGATGTGAAGTGATTTCCCTTCTGCCTTCTGAAAAACTAAAGGGAAAATCTACCTCTCCCTGCTGCAGGGGAAATACTGTATGCCCCTCACCCCTAATGCTGTCTGCCTATGCTGTTTGCCACTCCACTGAGTGACACAAAATGTGTTTATTTGTGTGCCCTCTAATATTTGGTGCTGTATATATATATGACTATTTTATATTTCTACTGTGTATTTCTACTTATATGTACATTTTACCTGTATTAAATAAATGTAACGTGAACAGCCTGGTCTGTTATATTCTGGCTCTGGTTTGTGGCTTGGAGAGAAACTCCCTAAGCGTTTGTTCAGAAGCATAGAGGCAATAAACTCTATCCGGATGCACCTGGAATATCCTCTTGACAGGGATGAAAATACAGAAGGCGGATTGATCGTGAGGAGACAATAGACTAAAACTGTTTTGATTCTATTTTGAACATTACAATATAATGTGCTTCATTTACATGGATCATAAAAAACATCTTTGGTTGACGAGACCACCTGAGCTTCCCCTGTGCTTGACATCTCGATGCTGTATATAGAAACATTGCCATGTGCTGCCACGCCAGCTTGGATGACTCGGTCAGATACCCAGACAGGGTCCTTTGGTTGTCAGGAAAACAGACTGGCTAGTATCGACCAGAATAAATGACACCCCCTACTGGCAAAATGATAAAGAAGGCAAACTACCCTCACAGTGACAATGATATTTAGCATTGAGAATTTCCATTTTCTGCTACTTTATACTTCCACTCCATAACATTTCGGAGGCAAATATTGTTTCTTTTTATTCCACTACATTTATTTCATAAATATATGATTAGTTACTAGTTCTATGCAGATTTCTGCATCAGAGCCAAAGTAGCACATTTTTAAATTAAGTAATTTTATCGGCATTCTGATAAAAAAACAAAACAAACAACAACACTAATTACGATTATTAAGACGATAATTACGAGTCTGAAAAATGCACAATATCGAATCTGATAATCGGTCAACCCCTATATATACATGAATGTAAAACTATGTATAATTTACTTTTATTTATAATTTTGACACTGAAGTACGCTCATCGCCAGAAAATTACATGTGATACTTAAGTAAATTCAATATCTATACATATATACTTACAATGAAGACTTTCACTTTTAACAAGATGTCTTCACTTTCACTCAAGTATGACTTTTGGGTACAACACTGGTGGTAACGGCTGGGAAACTGCTGTGGGTGTGGAGGAGAACAGTGTTTAGGTCTGGATAAAGGGTGGGGAGGCCAGCAGGGGCAAAGTGCAGATAGGGTGGAAGTGGCCAGTTGGATTGCTGGGGTCAGCACAGATTACAGGAAACCAGATGGGAGCAACTCATCCGCCTCTCAATCTCCATGACTTGGCTTCAAACCCAAGCATTCAGCGCAATCTATCATACTTTGAGTTATACACAACTGACATCAGTCTAAAGTGCAAAGCCAGAACTGAGCAACAGGCAGCACAACATGACATTATGAAGTCTGGATTTGAGCCACACTGGGGCCTCATTAATTTATGTTTTATTTAAAGTCCTTATCGACAGCATCTGTGCAAAAGAGTGTCTGTGTATTTAATCAGCCACTCCTTAGAAATATTTAAAGGGGAATTGTCACCACATTTAATTCATGATGTTTAATTATTTCTTGTAGTGTGTATATTTATCTACATTTATTTATTTTCTTTTTAGTCATTTTTCTCCATATTTGTTTTGTGTTCTTTGCTATTCATTTTTGTTTTGTTGTTGCATTTTTCCCCAAAGTATTTTATGCTTAGTTTTTATTATTTTGTATTTCTTACCTCTCCATCTTTCACTTTTCACTATTTGCAAACATATGATGTGTTTAAATAAAGAATAATAAGAATAATTTCTGCATGATCATGAAAAGGAAACATCCTCTTATCCCTCGGGAATCACCCCTACACTTACTCTAATCTTCCCCTAATTTTCCATTTCCTGTCCCTCTGTCTCTTTCTATCTCAAATGTCAGTCAGCAAATGTCAGCGTTTCATTTCACATGAACTTTCTGCTCTGTATGTAATTTATTAATTTGCTGCATCATGGCTGCTGTTATGAATTAAACTGCTCAGGTGTGAAGTTATCATTCTCCCTTCTCAGATTAAACTCAATCACTTCCTGCGGGAGGCAGAATCTTTATAACGACACATCTTGTCAGTGAAATTTTTCTAAGAAATGATGGATGCTTTGGGAACAAAAATTATAGACTTGGACCACCCAGTTTTATAAGTGCATTCTGCATGGATTTATTGCTATAATTATTTACAAATCAGGTTAAACGCACCAACCAATTGCTTTTCCCTATGGCCATTACTGGTCACTTTATGTTTTACTGAGAAAATGGTTGGAGATTGGTTAGAGTTTCTATGGAAACAGTGACTGCATCCAATTGAGGATGTCAAAGCCCCTGCCCTATCTGAGGTCACCCAGCCTCAAGATAATTAGATCATACAACACCTCCAGTATACCACGATCGACGCCAGGGAAAATAGCAGAAATGTATTTTCTTTATTCAGCATCACGCAGAGTTTATAGAGATTAACAGATACAGAAAATTCCTCCATTGACTTGCCTAGTGCTTTTTGGATGTGTATAAAGGATATAAAATATTGTTTCTTTTAAACTTAAAAAAGCAATTTCTCTTCTTCTTAAAGGAAACTATTGACTGGTAGAGGTGATGTTGAACACTTATTGTAAGTGATGATGAGGTCGGGCGAACAGGTGATGTGCAGATCAATAGTGAGCCAGAAAGGATCAAATGATTACTTTTGGTAGTGTACTCAACTCCTTTATGACCCTCTTCAAAAGGACCAGCAATCAAGTGGACACCATTCAGCCAAGAGAGTACTCCGTTTATTTATAATGGGGACCCAACACAATAGTCGGAATTATCTTATCATTTACTCAAAGGCAGCTGCATCAGGCCCCGAACCAATCTGTTGCTTCATTCATTTGCATCTCTTCTCAGTCACACAAATACTGATGAATTAATAAGTTTGAAGTGTGTGTGTGTGTGTGTGTGTGTGCTTGCGTGCGTGTGTGTGTGTGTGTGTGTGTGCGTGCGTGCGTGCGTGTGTGTGTGTGTGATGTGCAAAAGGACAAAACCGATTCTAATTTATAATCATGCTGAACCAGTACAGATAGGCATTGGGACATTTCTCTACCTGAAGGGCTGATTTGGTGCATATGAAATGTGTGCTTGTTAAAATTAAGCCTATATGTTTGTTATGTGAAATTTCTAGAGATCAAATGCAATAATGTGGGCCAGGTGGGGTTGGTTTTAGGGGTTTCATTGCCAAAAGTGATTCAGCAGTTTAAGAGTTATCAAGGATGAAACAAAATTAATATACAGTAATCATTACAAAAATGTGTTATCTCTAGTTCTGTCTGACAAGACAAATTTGACACAATTCATTAATTTCATCAGTTCCCTCCAGGGCAATAGCCTCAAATGCGGACACAGAAGTCAAGTCCTCTACGATTACACACAAATTACAGCAATTTTTTTTTCTAAGTCTCATTCAGATATTTTTTAAAGATATATAAATATCTTAAAATTTACTCTAAAAACTAAATTAATCAAAAGGGATTTTGTATTCTTCGCAAGCATTACAATGCAGAGTAGACTTTTGAAAACATTTAGAATATAATGTAGGGGGATATTTTACAGAAATTATGATTGAACAGTTTCATTAATAAATAAAATGTTAAATTGTGTTATTTTATTAAAATGCCAACAAAAAATAATACATGCTTCAAGCGCAAATGATTTACTGCTTTTTCAACTAATATCTCTAAGAGTGTCCAGGGCAGATATAAGACAGATCAGTTTTAACTGCAAGTGGGGCATAAGGACCTGGTTAGGCTTAGATTTAGCACTTTCTGGCAGTATTATACACAGTCTTCTCTGGAGCTGGACCTGACTGGAGCCTGGCCCTTTAAACACGGTACCTTTAAACGGCGTTTTCTGCTTAACTACATTTCCCACAATCTACAGTAGATAGGTGGATCCGGTGAACGGCCTTCATAATCAAGCTAACCAATCATATACATTCACTGGCGAGCGCGTACTTCGAAATTGCGTTACGTTGTCCAATGATCTTCTGGTATTTTACAGTTTATAAAATATGGCCAATCGGTGCTAGTCTTCTTCACGCTGACCAATCAAAGGGCTACTATGTAGTAGATAGGCGTCACCGTATCTGACCAATCAGACTGAAAGAGGAGTTTAAACGGCGAGCGCGGGCGGTCCTAGAGTAGCTTTGGGGCGGATCTAACAAGTGAGGACGCGTGCTTGAATTTGAATTCAGGCAAGAGCTCACAGCTTGTTGAGATATTAGTCATTTACTACAGTACAGATGAGGCACTGAGCAGTGTTGCAACGCTGTATATCTTATTTTCTGGCAAAATAGTCCGTGCATTTTTATGTTTGTAATATTAGCTTCTATCGCCATAACGTTTAAATCGCTGCTCCGTGCTAAAGCTACAGGCATCGCTGTTTGAGGAGATCTCTGCACTTGCAATGAAAGCGGGAGGTAAGTAACTTAAGTCAACTCTAACAATTCTCATTACAATAAAAATATGGGCACGTCCTAATGTGAGGTGGCTATTTGTGGCCGGGCCTTAAATTCTTGCAATTTGACAGCGTTAGCAAGCATTGGTAACTTCACTGACTTGCCTCCTAGCTAACACAAACGTTAACCGGGGTAGCCATGGATTTCCTGTAAATTACTGTAGTTTGAAATTGGTTAATGCTGGCAACATTTGTTTAAAACGTGCCTCGTACTGGCATGGTACGCATTTGTGGTTATTAAAAACGAATAATATAATGTCAAACTTCATGAAACCCAAGTCGTGACTTGACGTTAGTTATATTTAAACCTCAGGAGGGAAATTTGGGCGCTCACTTGGTTTGACTGATGCTCAGTTGTCGTTAAGAAACGTTAGTTATTAATGCTTACAACGCTTTAATATATAATGTATCCTCATTTTAGCACTTAGGCAATAGTCTCTCCACGAATTTAAGCGTTTTCGGATTCAAACATAGTGTTTTATTTAATCAGACCACCCGGAGATGCCTCACATTAGGCGTTTTGAATGTGGAGCCATAACCTTCACCTTGGTGTGCCTACCAGCTAACACATTGACCTTTTTTTAAATGAAGTGCAAATATGTGCTTGACATTAATGTGAGAATTAGTTTTTGAGGCCTGCACTAAGATGTGAAATGCTTTTGGGTGATTTTGTGTTTGGCACACACTTCACATGTTTGCCCCTGTGCTCAATATGAGAACCATGCAACAGAATGGGAATCTTCTTGTTAAAATGTGTGAATTGCCTAACTTTTAACTTTTTTTCTTTTTCTTTCAGTAGTCCACTGCCGATGTTCAAAATGCTACTCGGTTCCGACACGGAAGCGGGTCCGTAAGCGAACTCCAGCCCTCGGCTTGCTGTCTCTACCTGAGGAGGTCCTCCTCTGTGTGCTCCAGTGCCTGTCTGCTGAGGACTTGCTGTCTGTCAGAGCAGTGAGTAAACATACTGTACACGCACTAACACTCCTACACGACCTCTGGCATGCATGCGCCATGTCATCCCAGATTTGTTCTGGCTCAGGCATCTTGTGACCACCTGATTTCATAGGTCAGTTGTCTCTTTTGTTGAGGGACTAATTGTCTTGACTTCTGTTACAGGTTCACTCACAGCTGCGGGACATCGTTGACAACCACTCTAGTGTATGGGCCAGGGTCAGTTTCAGGGACACGTGGCCATCCCCCATCACCTTATGGCTATTTGAAAGGTACAGTCACCTCTGTCAAAACCCCCAACTCACTAATGTATTGTTTTTCTCCAGTATGGGCGTTTACCTAAAACATCTCTCTTGTTTCAGAGCTGCTGAGAAAGGGAATTTTGAAGCTGCCGTGAAGCTAGGGATTGCTTATTTGTACAATGAAGGACGTAAGTTAAACTCCACAACTCCCTAATTCAACAATTCGTTGAGAATAGGCTTTATGTTCTTGCTCTTTTACAGATGTTGGTTGGTTCTGTGGTAGTACATGAAACATCTATCTTAGCAGTATCCTGGTTAAATAAAGGTCAAATGGCATTGGAGGAAATAAATCCCTACTGATGATCTACAAGTGGTTACAGCTCTTTCTGTGTGCATTGTTTTTCTCCACCAGCATTGTTGAGTGACGAGGGGCGAGCCGATGTATGTGGTCGCAAGGCCTCCCACTTTTTCAGCCTGGCAGAGAGCCTGCGCTCTCCCTTGGCGAATCCCTTCATCTGGGTGTTCATCCGTCCACCGTGGTCGCCCACGGGCAGCTGCTGCAAGGCCGTGGTGTTTGACCGCCTCAAGGCAGAGTGTGAAAACAATGTGGTAGGTTTTGCTGCTGCCATTTTAAAGGGTAGGCAAATGTGTTTCCTTTTTAACCAAACTCCATGGATGATCACAAACACTGATGTTCTTAAATCTTTACTTTTCTGTTAGTATTAATGCAGCTTTGCGGTCAGTGGCCCTTAATATAAAAGTTTTGGCAAAATCAGATGGATTCCTACTTTCATCTGACCCTTTAAGTCAAATCCTGATGTGTTGCAACAGCAATTTTCATTCTTTTTACTTTGTGGCTGGCCTGGAAACCCCGTTTTCAGCGTCAATTCTGTTGTCGGCACCAAATAAATCTCTAAACCACTCAGATTTTCTTTTATTGCTCAGTTGATGGACCTAAAAATTGGCATGGCTTAAAGAAACAGATCACCCAAAAATTAAAGTTCAGTCATTATCTACTCACCCACATGCTGACATTTCTTCTTCCACAAAACATTTCTGGAACTTAACAGCAAAACAGCATTGCAGCATTCTCCTAAACAACTGAAGTAGATGGGAAGCTTGTTTTAAAACGTAAAAAAACAACAACATACAAGTACTTTAGTTGTTTAGGAGAATACTGCAACACTGTTTTGCTGTGAAGCTCCAAAAATATTTTGTAGACGAAAGTTCACCTGACTGAGTAGAAAATGACAGAATTTTCATTTTTAGGTGAACTGTTCTTTAATGAACCTTTAATATAATAATATAGTACTTATGAGTATATGGATAATTTCATAGAATTGAAAAATAATTTTGATAAGGATGCAGAGTGTTTTGAAGGAAGATGATACTAAATTATTTCAAGTCTTAATTAATTTGTTTTTCTGTTTTCTCTACAGGAGAAGAGAGGGCCTTTGTTGCACTGTTTGGCCAGAGTTTTGCAACTGTTTGAAGTGAGTATGAAAGTAAGATTGATCTGGCCATCTCAGGTCTTGGTGTGGTTTGCCCAGTTTTGATCAGACTCTCCTCAAAGTGTGTAGCTGTGTGCTGCTTTTATGGCAGGGGTTTGTCTGATTAGTCATTAAAGGCACAGATGGGATGATTGTTGTTTTCTCCTCTTCATATAACAGCTTTTGCCTTAGAGTCCCTGTTGAGTCCTCTTACTCACAGCCCCAGTGCGCTTTGTTATTTAATGGTGTGACAAATGATTTCAAGCCACTTACACAGAACTGCGGTTTGTTTTCCAGGATCATGTTAAACAGGCATTTATATGCAGACAAAACTATGTTTGACCACTTCGTTAGTGTCTGGGAACAGAAGGTTTTGTCAGTTTACTTAGTAAGATCCGTCATTCACATCTGGACCCTTGTTACTTTTTCCAGGAAGATGAAAAACGCTCCAATGCCTTATCTATGCTGGAACAGTCATCACAGGCTGGCTGTCTACAGAGCTCCTACCTGTTGTGGGAGCACAGTCGGAAAGCAGCTGTGAGTCGAAATCTCTTATTGCATTTTCTAATCAGTTAGTCTTGGATATATTAACTTATATATATATTAATTTATTTATTTAAAAAATTTTTTTTTTTAAATTTCAGATGGCAGATCCAGGCAGGTACCTCCAGTGTGTCCGAACCCTCAGGGACTATGCTGGCAAAGGTTGCTGGGAGGCACAGGTGTGTGATTTGAAGGAAGAAAATTCCCATTAAATTGATGCAGAAGTTTATTTTAATGTGTGGTCTTGTGATGGTTATTTTGTCAGTCAGCACCTTATTCTACACCTATTCTTTCTCAGTCGTTCACTGTAATGATACAATAGAAGTTAAGTGTTTTACTATTGACAGTTTTTGATCTGTTCTTTTTTTTGTTTCATTTCCCACTCTTCCATTTGTCCAGTTTTGAAACTTATTGGAGCACTTTCAGGCAGTGTCATCAGACAGTTTTCGACTATATTTTTTGTTCATTGCTTCTCTCTTCCCTCCCCACTGGAGCAAACTATTACAATACTCAACTATTGTTGTCTTTTTAGTGTGACACAATTCAACAAGCTGTCAAGGCATTCGATGACCATTCTGATTATTAAATATGTCATCTTTTCTTCTCCCCAGCTCTCCCTGGCCAAAGTGTGCAGCAGTGGGAATCCACTAGGTTTGGAGTCAAAAGCCTGCTCTGACTTGGTGTCTCAGCTCTTCAGTTCCTCTAATCTGGCCTCACGTCACTGCACTCAGGGCATCCTCAGACGAGGCATCAAGGACACCATGAGGTAGACGGGAACAGAATCTCCTCCATGACATTACTGGCATGATTAGAGTCTCTTGGTGATGATCTTATTTAGAGTGATGACTCACTGTGTTGATCACCGTAGCTTTCTTTAATAACGTTACTAAAGATGATGAAACACAACACCACTACAAGTTTGCCACTCTTGCCACCTTTGAACATACCCATACATCCCTTTGGATTTTAAGTTGTGATGTGAACACAAGAATCTTGGATCAATTATCCCGTTTTTAACGCGCATGATCTCTAGTTTCTTCTCATCTCTGTCTCTTTCTGCCTCTCCAGGTACATCCTGGTGGACTGGCTTGTGGAGGTGACCACCATGAAGGATTTCTCCAGCCTGGCGCTGCATGTGACAGTGGGTTGTGTGGACCGGTACCTGGCTTTGTGCTCTGTCCCCAAGGCTCGTCTCCAGTTATTGGGAATCGCCTGCATGGTAGTTTGTACACGGTAAGAATGCACACATGCATAATCTCTGAAATGTTTTTTGCTTTTTAATCAAAGTGTCTTAATACAGTTCTGGTTAAGGGGCGATGCAGGAAAACCAGCTTTGAGGTTGGGGGATTTTAAGGGTTCTTTGGGGAAGTTTAAAATACTGTTTGATTGGTTTTGAAAGGAAAACTAATAATTCATTAATTTAACACAAAATAGTTGAAGATAATGCTTTATTTTCTAACTTTTTGGACAATGTTTGGTTCTATTCTCTTCAGCTATATCAGTAAAGAAATCCTGACCATACGTGAAGCTGTCTGGCTCACAGACAACACATACAAATATGAAGACCTGGTTCGAATGATGGGAGAGGTTGTATCTGTGCTGGAGGGAAAGATCAGAGTGAGTCCAACAAATTTCCTGCTGACGTGATGCAAAATATTAGTGCCAATGAATTTTAAATACTAAATTTGCTTGATTTCCCTTCAGAGCCCCACGCTGCTGGACTACGGGGAGGTGCTGCTGTCTCTGCTCCCCCTGGAGAGGAGGACCACTCACCTATTCAGCTACATCTGTGAGCTGTCACTGCTCTACTCTGCCCTCGCCACACCACCACCTGCCAAACTGGCCTGTGCTGCACTACTGCTTACACGATCACTACACCACTATGGTAATAACACTCGCTGACACATGCGCACGTAAAATACTGCCTGTTTAAAAAGATGCATAGCATCACCCTTTTAAAACTGACACATAATACAAATAGTCTTTGTCAAACAAACCGAATTTACAGCTTTAGTTAAGTGTTAAGTTTATGTTCGCTTATGTCTGTGGTCTCCCTCTGTGCAGCTCCCCTCTGGCCCAGCCTGTTAGTCGACTACACTGGCTTCTCCAAGCAAGACCTCGTCTCCCTTTCTGTGATGCTCTATGTCAAGTGGTAAGCTTTTCACAGTGTGTGTTTTGACTGGATTGGTAGTCAAGCAGTTAATTTCTCTCCTCCGTCTGCACTATCACCCAATCTGTCAGGTCACATTCAGACATGGAGAGACCCCAGTGCATCTACACAACAGAGCACACTCAGACCTTTATATTCCCATCAATTTAGTTTAAGTGACGCAATCTGCCACGATGAGATTAGTTATAATGAGAATTGCATGAGTGTTTTCATGACCTTGGAAGAGGGAGAGCCAGCAAAGGGGTTGCATCCATTCTTAAAAGACATTTCATCTGTTGTGACCTCAGCAGGGTAAGTCTTTCCCAGTGATGAATGTAATCAGTTTGAAAAATAAAGTGGTCATAGGTCTAAAGAAAAATTCTGGACATTTCATCCTTTTGAATAGGTGCAGTTTGTTCGGCACTTGCCCTCCTGTAGCTATGCTTTTGTTCAGCAAGGTTAGCAAGTGAAATCTGTTCTAATTGGCACATTGTGTTTCTCAGTTGGTTACTTGTAGACAGCACAGTTCCTGCTAAAGCATTATCCAGCTTGCATACTTTGTTTTTTCTAAAGGCTGACAAGTGTTCATTAAAAAAACAGTGTGTTATTTCTCCAGTCTCATTAGTCTGAGCATACCTCTGCACACTACCGGGACTTTGTTTGTAAATTATAGGTCCATTAGCTGTATTGTGAGAAGAAGAGAAGTTGTGGACTGAAGTGGCTGTTAAACAATTGCAGACCCATTAAATGCCTGTTTGCTCCAATGTCATCCACAGAGTCCACTCAAAAGTGAATTGCTAAGAAAAGTTATGTGCTTTGGTATTTTGCATAGATTTCTATATGTAGTTTCTTTCCTTCAGAGCAGGGAAATGCAGATGGGTGATGGTCTAGAAGTATTAATAAACAACTGAACAAGTGCTCAGATAAATGTGTGGTGTGAGCATGTCCTTAGCTTTTTTTTTGGCTTGTAAGCCTTTAAAACAATCCAAAGTCGACTAAACTCCTCATTAAAGTTTACATATTTCAAGAGCTGTGCATCAAGCACAGTGATTTTTACCTGCTCAGATTTTTTTGGGGGGGGAATATTTTTTAAAGAGAAGAGGTAAAACTCTTCAATATTTTAAAAGATAAAATAAATAAATAATAATTTTGTTCTTTCCTAACTTGTTGGTCATTGCGTGAACCCTGTGGTATCTTTACAACTGTTATATTAAAAATCAGTTAATGTTATCACGTTACTATATTCCTTTTTTCAGCATTACTGTTGCATCTTCAGTAGTCATGTCATGTTTCAAGTGTGTGACATCATTGACGCCATGTCCTGGGGCGAGTAATGACACCAGCACTGTTTGATAACCTAAAATCCTCTCCTGATAGAATGAAAAAAATAAGAACCCACAGACTTGTGTAAAAAGTGTTGATAATTAATTTATTCAACCATTAATTTACTATACAGCAGCTTTTCAGAGCCTGTATTCTGGATGAGTAAACGCAGATAGAACACTGAAAACACTGCAGTCCATTTTCTGATTTATTACTGTACCTTGACTCGCATAGGGATGTACTGCTTCACTGTCCTCCAAGTAAACGGATAACTTAAATTGATTGATCATGTGTCTGGCTGTTTCCAACTTGGTCATGTAGCCACTTTGATTCAGTATAAGATTGTTTGTAACATCTGTGTGACCAAGTAAATGGATGGCCATTAAGGTTTTAAAGCAAACCTGAAGCCCAGATAGTGCTGCAGAGTCATAAAAGACTGTAGGAGGCAGTATATCCGGGGCAGGTGGGTGTGTAGTCATCAGTGAATCTGAGTCACAGAAACGTGCCTCAGGGTGAGTCACTTTGATAGGTGAGCATTATATTGACAAACTGTAATTCTCAAATGGACAAGTAATGCGATTTGTCCCCTTGATTATAGAGATGCAGTAAGCAAAGTGGATCAAACTGAGTCATTTGTTTGTTTTTTTCTTTCTCCGT
>JBBPCS010000672.1:6423871-6435250 GCA_037974645.1 Hollardia meadi
CGTCTCCCCTCAGTTTCAGTCAGGATGTTCCCAAAGATTATAGGCATGTGTCTCTTACTGGCGTTAAGCAACGGTTTGAAGATGAGGCCTACCAGCACATCAGCAAAGAAAAGGTACTTTCTTTTTTCTTTTTTTTTTAATTGCAAGGAAAATTTCTATATTGTAGCACGACAGGATTGGTTTTCTGAATCGGAGTGTCTTGAAACTGGTCATTGATGATGTTTCTTGGCCTCCACAAGGTGATGGACTATAAAGAGCTGTGTCAGATCTTGGAGATTCCTGAGGTGGAGCCTCAGATGGAGCCTCCCAGTCCCACTGGTCAACCAGCAGACATCCACACATTCCTTGCATCTCCATCCAGCACCAACAAGAGGTAAGCCAGTTACCAACACAAGTTCTCCATTGCAACACAGTAGGGCTGGGTGATATTAAAAAAAACAGTAAATGGTTTTAAGAGGCATTTGGATATAAACTGCATGTTGACACAAATAAATATATGCAATGGTGGACAACTGTGAACACGTGTAGTGAATAACGCAACACAACCTGCTGGCATTTTATGGACCCAATTAAAATTTACATTATATAGTCCTGCTGTGAGCATTCACATCGCGAGACATGCAATGTCAAGTAAGGCATATATGTATATCTATACATGAATAGCACACTGCAGGTATCTGGTCAAATTTTCTTTTTTATGTTGCAATATATATAGCAGGACAAAAGGTTATCACAATATCAGTTTTTTCCAATATCGTGCAGCCGTAGCCTGAACTGATTTATGAAGTTTCCTGATGAAAAGATGGCTTTACTTGTTGTTGAAGTAACCGATAGCTAATGCTAACTGTACCGGGCTCAGGAGGCGTACCTGAAGGAGCACAGAGAGGGTGCAGAATTATGACACACAAAGCACTACGGCACCTAACACAGACCAGACAAAGGCACAGTTAAAGCTACTATATGTAATAGTATTACTATAACCAAAATCCCAGACAAACTGTTTAATATCATCACAATATTTTTATTATAGTCACATACTGTAGCTCCCAACTTTGCGATATATTCTACATAAAATTAATAGAACCTCAGTATTTAAAATGCCAACACATCCCACGAAATTGAATGTATGAGGCACCCCACCCCTTCCTTCCTCACGTAGCAGTCTCGTCGGTCTCCTGTCCTCTGTGGCATACGGACAAGTGAACCATCTTGTCCAGAAGTTGTTTGTTTGTGCCATCTGTGAGATGCTCCGGTGACTCAATGTAATAAGTTTGTCCACTTTCTCCCAAGGAGACGTGATGACGCTATGCAGACCCACAGAGCGAGCTTTGTGGCCACTCCCACGGCAGAGCTGTCCAAGCAAGAGGAGACGCTGCTGGGCGACATCCTGGACTGGAGCCTGGACACTTCCTGTTCTGGTTATGAGGGGGACCAGGAGGGAGAGAGCGAAGGAGAGAAAGATGGCGATTGTGAGTGTTGAGAAAGAGAAAGGGATTGGGGGGTGGCTGGGCACATTTATTCTAGTGTGATTACTAGCAGAGTTTCAATGGTCTTTTTCCTTAAAGGGGTATATAAATTAACTTATTTGTATATAGGGAGAGCATTGCATGAGTTACTCTTTCATTAGGACATTAAGTGACTAGAGATGACTCAGCAGTTGCAATGTCCAGCATAATAAACCAGCACATTCATTTTGCCTTCATATTATACAAGCTTACTGTCATGGACAAACGAGGATGGATGATAGTACAGAGTGTGGTTTGAGTCTGTAGTTTGAGTCTGTAGTTTATGTAAACTTTGCCCAAAATGATTCACTGTTAACTCTGACACCTCTTCTGCTATTTCAATAGCTTCTATGATATCCATCAAACTGCAATCGATGACCGAGGACGAAAGACTAGAGCACTGCCGAGCCCTGTCCAGTGATGAAGACAGCTTCTGTGAAGCGGAGACTGATGCGAGCAAGAAACCGCAAGGCCGGAAACCACTTTCCTTCTCTTCAGGATACTCCTCCGTCCAGAGTGTTAGCCCCTCATCCACATGCTCCTCCTCCTCCCCCCTCATGCCTTGCACATTCAAGACCTTTACCACGTCCCTAGGCACAGCCTCCGCCAATGCCCAGCCAGGCTTCCGCCTTTTGGTGCCCATGCAGAGACCCCGGTGCACCTCCAGCAAACAGGTGAAGAGGAAGAACTCAGCAGCTCATAGTGGAGGTGAGGTAGAAAGAGAAGATGAGGAAGCGGAAGGGGACGAGTATGCTTCCAACGCAGGGTTTCTGAGCTTATAGACAGTGATTGTTAGACTGGCTTCAGGCTGTTCACAGACCACCTGCTCAGTTATTATCCTCCAGCACTTTGTTATTGATGCTGTTCCTCACTCCTATCAGTCTGCACTGGTCCATCAATTGCCAAATGTTCAAGAGACTTCAGGACAAGTAAGGGAAAAATAAATATATAAATATGAATTACCTAGAAACTTGGCTTTGCATTACATTTCACTTACACGTTTACAGGCATGGCCCAATACAATACCTCCCATAAACAAAGACGGCTCAGCTCCGACACCACTGGAACTTGACTTTCCTCAGGACCCTGGTACAATTTCTGTTTTATAGCCTCCTACAACAGTCTATCTCGGATCACTTTAGATAGTTGAAGAAATCTCTTGGACTTGTTTTGGAAGGAAAAAAAAATGTTTTCATTCTTAACATCATGTTGTTGAAAATCCTTAAACATAGCTGTTATGTTATTGTGATTGTTTTGGTTATCATAGTTTCTGATATGCACTGTCTGTACAAGAATCTTGTAATTGCTGAATGTCATCGATGGGTGACTTTCATCTAGTTGATGAAAATGTCTACATCTTAAGCCTAAAAAAAAAAGAAGATTTTATGAGCTCCTCTTGTTCAGTTTTATCCTTATCTCTATGTGCGTTTGCCAAAGGTACTGTGGTGTCATTTGTGTTTTCAGAGGTATCTACTTAAAGAGAAACAGAGCTGTGAAATGAATCTTTTAGTAGTCTGCATCTTCTCGTGTCTTGTACATATACATCAGTTGTGCTGCTGATAATATTTTAAAAGACCTATAGCACACTAATTCCATCAGGAACAGCAGTTAGACTGTAAGATGTTGACTGTCATCATCCATCCAGATGTTTAGTCTTGCACAGCAATTAACTAGGCAGCTCTAATTTAATGAGGTACCCAATGCAACATGCTGATAAGTTGTACTTTACCCACATTTCATCTCATCTGAATTAGGTCTAGTACTTATTTTTTTCATCATAGGTGGGGCGCTATTCAATAAAATGTAACCATTTCCACGCTTGAACAATCAATGCTACAACATTGACTAGATTTGCGGTGCCTTGTTAGAGTTCAAGGGAAGTTCAGACACTAGAGGAAAAGTATTACTTTTTGGGGTTTTGAATGAACTGTATGCCTCATTCAGCACACTGAGTACACAATATCTGAATGATTGTGACTAACTGTACATTTTAAACTGTTACGTCAGACTGGTTATATCCTGTGTTTTTACAAATGTACATAGTGTTATATGTATAAATGGGGAAAGACGACGGAACGTGTCACTACTTGAAATTGTTTTTGCTTCATTCCAAAAAGGGCAGTTTTATTCGTGAAACCTGTTTTTCTCCAGTACAGTGTTTTCTCAAAAGACCTGTGAATATGTACTGTATGTAATTTTTGTATCGAGTTCAAATAAAACAAGCCATCATGCGAGTCTCCTTTTTAATGTTACTTTTCATGCCTTTGCCACCACACAGACACAGTATAATTTGTAATAGATTTACTCACTATTTACCGTTCCCTAATTACTTTCTGCAAGACAGATTTATGAGAGTCTGTGGGCTTAAAGCTGTGTTGTATTATTCTTTTCCCAAACAAGCCATTTGTCTTGAACTTAATGATAATTATAAGCAACTCAGAAAATGTTTCCTAGGTAAAAAATTAGCTTGTTTGGGTTTGGAGATTAAATATAAGTTATGTTCAAGTGATCTCCAAACCAAAAGCACCAGAATTTTACTTTTGGCAGTGTGGATAGGGCTTCAGCATCGTGACTGTCATGTTGGGAAATAAAATGTTTATGTTTGTTTTTGTTTTTTTTAGGCCAGAACTGTATCTTGGTTCTAGAAACAAAAAATAAAGACAATGTTCTGAGACGGTTATTTTATACTGCATAAGCATTTGATAAGCTTTGTTGAATTTATAAGCTGTTGTTGAATTTGCTTGAAAGGACAGCTCTAAAAATATAACTCAACTCGATACCTAACTTCGAAGGATTCAAATGATTTAAAAGAAATGGAGACTTCCTGTTTTTGTGGAGCTTTTCTGAGTTGTATTCATGGCCTCAGTATCCTTTCTAATTGTATCTGGCCCTGTGTTATAGTGTATCACTGTGGGCCTGCATGTCCTCTATATTGTTTCTTGGAAATGTGAGAGTTTTACTGGGAGTTCATACTTCACAGCTGAAAACTTACACATTGTTTAAGGCTGACTTCAATATTTTTTCAGCAGGGTTCAGTATTTCTGTGGCCCTGCTATTATTGGAGCACTCCACTGACTTTACACATAAAGTTCAAATGACTTCTTATGAGAAATACTTCTCCCCGACAGCCAGTGGAAATAAATTAAATATCCTCTGCAGCTCTGGAGGATTTTTTTTTAAATAAAGTCTGAGACTTCATATTTAAAATAGAAAGAAAGACACCATTGAGTTTCATCATGGGAATTATGGGATCAAGCCAGATTGAAACTTGAAAAATGGGAACAGCTGAAGTTAGAATATCTCAGCTGCTTGGATTTTGACCATTCTTGACCAGTCCCACAGCTTATTGAAAGTGCAATATAGAGTACACCTTTAATGGAAAACATTAGAAACATCAAAAAAAGAGAAATAATTTAACAGGATAAATTGGCTAACTTCTCTAGCGTTAACGGCATACCATGAATAGTGCATTTGTGATTCAGTTTGGAAATTAAAAAGTTAAGTTCAAGAGCTCATCAAAACCACGGGGCACTAATTATTACTTATTACTACTTTATTTGTATTTCATTATAGAAAAAATAGGTAAATATTCTTGGGAGCAAAAAAATAAATAAATGACCACAGCACAGGGGTAATAGTGCCACTAATACTACAAACTGAAATAAATTATTTTAGAAATGCTATAATTCATTACCATATTTATTGTAAAATTCTTGGTCATATGGACCTATTAAAGCCCAGCTGATCATGTGACACCGTTCTCACTTCGATCACGTGAGGTGTTTTGTTGACGGTTGTCGCTGCATTTTGCACCATGAATCCACGGGCTTATCAAGCCGCTGGTGCAATGTCATCGCCTAGCTGGTAGGTAGGCAGTAAACCGGAGGGGAAAAACCCAGACCGGGCTGCAGACGTCCGGAGCTTCACTAATGCTAGCCGAGCCTCGATAGTGTCGGCGAAGGAAGAAGAAGCCCCCCCCCCCAGTGATGGTTTTTGTTATCGGTTTGAGACAAAAAGGAGGAATTGTTTTCACCTCCACACCAGGAAGAGGGACCACAGCTCGTGAAACCTGCTTTTATTTGAGGTAATTTGACATATTAATGTCACAAAACCCTGTTAAGTTATAATTAATGGTGTGTCAAATGAAATAATGTCGGTTATTCAGCGCATTGTGTTTTTGAAATGCCTAGCTTTGTCCCTCAGTTCCATCATTAGCATGCATCAGAATCCTTAGGGATTGACGAGCAGGTCGATTGTCCAATCAGGAGATTCAGAGGGCTGCGCCGGACCAATCAGAGAAGACCTAGGCATTTTATAGTTTATAAGGAAAAGGTTCACGCACTAATAGATTAATGGTCGCTCTAAGTACGTACGCACATGACCTTCTGTATTCAATTACACGAATTATACAATAAATGACCCTTGATATATCGTGAAACTGGTTGTAACTACTTAGAGATGAATGGCACTAGTGTGAAATTCAGACGGTCACAGCATGGCCACTTTTTATTACATCTATGAACTCCTATGCTATGCTGTGCAATTGGACTCAAATGAGGCAAACCTGTAGCTGTAATTTTATGACTATATTTGCGATTGTGACTGTCAGTATTAAATTTTGTCAGGTATATCAGGCATAAAGATGTCTTTGTCTGTCACAATCTTATAGTCCCGTTTTGACTGGTTAAACATGCAGATGTCAACAAGCTGTTTTTTGTTTGTTTGTTTTGTTTTTAAGTTTTCGTCATTTTCTTGTATTTTTGAACTAATTTCAAGGCTGATATTCCCAGTTTTGTTTTTTAGTATCACTTCGTCTTTGTCTCACCATCTTGTGATCATATCTGCACTTGTGACCTTTTGAACAGAACCAAAACATTATGCTAATTGTGATTGCTCAATTTCACTTCTCTCTTTTTTTTTGAGTTACTGTTAAATAGAAACTGAGATCAGAAACCTTTATAGCCAGCACTGATTGTTTAAACTGTATTTACACAAAAAACACAACTAAGCTTCATAACACCTTTTTAGAAACATTTAGAAAAAAGAGTAAATTGTACTTTTAGCTCTAAGCTGAGACTAAAAATGTCACTCTTTTTTCTATCTCCAGTCACTGAAGAAGGCTGACAGGACTGTACTGCTCAAAATGGCTATCATGCGACAATTTGGACTACTGGTGTGGAAAAATTATCTTCAGCAGGTGAGTTGAAGGAAGGTGAACCTACACCCAGCCTGTATGTGTCCTAATTAGGTGCTGACATTGTTTGCAACTGTGAATTGTCAGCAGTAGCTGTATTTATATAGCAGAGGCCTGTATGACAGTATTTGTTAAGTTATAACCTTATGAGGCATCATAAATACAGTAAACTGACTAACAATGTCTTTTCTACAACTTATGATATTACCCAGCTACTTTGAAACTGGTTGACCCCAGTAATTTACAGTGTGCCTGCACTGTTGTTGTGTCACAGGCTCTTTCTAGGTCAACACACTGCTCACATGCTCTTCCTAGCCTTATATGGCCATCGAACGGGGAATCACTATTTGTACCTTTTAGTTATTTTGTTGCTTTATTTTTTTTATTGACATAAATCACGAGAGAGGAATCATATATGCTGACATGCACACATGTAAATAGATTTTCTGTTGTGTTGTATTTATGTACTTAAATTGCCTTCACCTTTCCATTTTTTTTCTTTCTATTTTTCTTTTTTAACTGTTGGTAAACATGTTTGGCAGGTCCCACGCACCTTATCACAAATCAAGAGCTCCAAAAAAGGCAAGGTGTTCTGCAGTAGCACTATAGTTCACTCGAGTCTTGTGCTGTTGTGTAGTTCGTTGAAAATCATGTCCTCAAATTCAGGGTCTGTCTTCAGTGTACAGAAGAAAGAATTTCTACACTAAACAGTGCCAGTGCATTGCTCTGGATGGCAGCTTGCATAATTTCGAACATTATATCAGTTGATGGTTGCACAATATGGCAACTGTTCAGAAATGGAATAGGCTATCTGCTGTGTATCATGCGTGGTATGAGGTGGTTGCTCCAACACTCTTTATTCACTCTCTGCTGCTCCAGCTGTGGTTGTCTGAGATGACAGAGACTCCATTAGGACCAGGCAGGAAGAAATACTGAGCCTTGTAGTGTTGCTTTTCCATCTTGGCTGCAGAACACGGATACAGACTGTATGTCAATCACTTAAATTGTAATACATTACGACAATTTATTTTGTTAGGCAATGTTTGAACATTTTAATTCAGGCCTGTAAACGCCTGTTATAAAAACGTCTGTTGGCAAAGACCTTGTTCTTTCTTTCGTTCTTTCTTCTAAACAGCACGTAGCCTAACAAGAGCCAAATGGACTAGTCAATGAAAATATCTGTTTTGCATATTAATATAAGAGCCCTTTAAAGGAATTCATATGGAATATATTTGAAATCTATTGAGCTAACTGTTTTTTTTCCCTCAATAAAAGCAGTCATGCCATTGTAATAGATGAGGTTAATGATTTGTAGGTTATAGTCAACGTTTTTACTGGTAATGCTTGAGAGAATCACCTCATAGTTATTTGTTTTGCCTCATACAAGTGTTATATATGTATGTGTTGAGTTGCCATTGCACCACTCCCTGTACGGCCCTTGAACACGCTGAAACAGCATCTGAGGCTCCATGGCTGCACAGACTCCTGGTTACTGATGCTGAACATAAGGCTGTAGCTCACACACATGTACACAAAAAGTAATTTATTAACTTTTTTATGTAAACAGTGGTTTTGTGATTGGTAATAAAAACAGACTATATGATCTGTGCTATGGCATTGTCTTTATCAGATTTTGAAAAACAATGGAGTCTTTAGAGGCTTGTATTTAATGATATAATACTAGGAGTTCTGCGTTTAACTATCAGAACAATTTGAATTTTGATTCCTTACTTTGTTGAGTGTAGAAATGCTTTTAACAATACATAAAATGACACATAAATCTAACAACACTGTTTTTAAATCGGATAATATCTGATCAAAGTAAACTACACTGGCCAAGCTCCAAGTTGACAAGTTTTGATACTTGGTGACACAGTTTGGTCAATACTATGCAGCCTTATTCAAACAGTATTGTTCAGATGCAGTTCATTAGACCAAAGTTATTTATTTAAAATCATAGACAAACGGGGAAGATGTCTATTCATTGATATATTTATTCCTTTAAGTGATCATTTTGATCTGAAAAAGTGATTGTCTGATGCTTTTCCTCATATTTCCTCAAAACCTAAATTCGTCTTTTACTCTTTTTTTCTTTTTTTTAATATCTGCCACCAATGACCGCTTATCTCTATTCCATCTCTCTAGAAACGTCAAATCCTGGTGACTCTGGTGGAGATACTCCTGCCTCTGCTCTTCTCCGGCATCCTGATTGTGCTACGCCAGAAGGTGCCTTTTAAGGACTACCCAAATGGCACGGCCTATGACAGCTTCTCTGTCGACACACTACCCACGAAGCTGTTTCAAAGCTTACAGCTGGCCTATGTTCCTGGTAACTCCAGTGTGGTGCATCAGGTGGCAGAGGATGTGCGAGGCAGCCTGCTCCTCTCCTCAGGTAGGTAGGAATTGGACAGGAAATGGGCAGCAGGTTCAGTACAACAACGTTGGCTTGTTTAAAAAGCAAATCGAAAAGCAGGGGATCTAACGCTTAAAATTGTTCAATCAAGTAATCAACTGCTAAAAAAAATAGCCAATCAACAGCTAATACTGATTGGCAACAAAGGTTTGTCAATGGCAGTTTTCAACAAAATACTGTATGTTACACAAATTTGGTAATGGCAAAATGTCATCTTGGCTACCTAGCAGGCAAAACTTTTTGGAATATTTTGACATAATGGGAAATTTGTTCTTGTTCTTCTTAATATCACCCTCACACCTGTCCAGTACATATAAGCCTACAGCTAGCTGCCTGTTTGATTATCTTAGTGTAAAGACTAGAAACAAGGGGGAACAGCTAGCATAGTTTTATTCAAAGGAAAGCAAATCTAAGCACATCTAAAGCTCACCAAATGACATGTTATATGTTATTTACTCTGGTATTATGTGCTGAAATACCACCTCACCCTAATCCCGGTCTTTATCCTAATCTGAGCTAACAGCCCCTTTGATGTTGCTTTTATTTATCAGGCAGATATAATGGCATTGATCCTCTCTTCTATCTTTTGCTATTAAAGCGAATAAGAATATTTCCCAAAATGCTATGTTTTTAAAAAAAATATAACCCATCTATGAATGTGATGCTGCATAAAACATGTTTAAAATGCAGTGCCGCTATTATCCCGTAAAACTGAAATCATTTGTTTACTGAATTCTAAAGTAATACATATCAACACACCGGTTCAATATTGATTCTGATTGATACATTGATTCACACGTTGGTGTGATTCTTTTGATTCAATACACATATTTTAAGCTGTATTATAAACGGACTCACTGATCAGATAGGTATAACGGAAGAAGTAAAAAGTAAATACTTATACCACCAATCTAATGTTTATGGAGGTTTTTGTCATTTGAAATAGAAAAAAAATCTGTTAGTACCACCATTATAACCAGTGAACAAAATACCTCAGCCTTGACGCCAATTGTAATTCGGGAGAGAGCTGGGAATACTGGTTTCTCTGGAAACAGCTCTCAAGAGCAAACAGGCCACACCCTACTCTCGTGTCAGAGTGGGAGTTGGGACTACACTCCATCTCATTTTAATTCACACACTCAAACACACACACACCTGGGAGATTAGCTAGTCAGATAAACTGACAGTCGGTGTGCAAACAGGCTGTTTACATATTGTTTGTAGACAATCAGCAAGATGGACAAATAACTGCAGGCTGAAGGCAGAGATGTAGCAGCAGGTAGACAGATCTGCGTAACTGCAGGTTGTGCTGCACAAAACCATGTGAGATCCCAGCTCAGCCACTAATGAATAATTTAGCTGGTCTCGGCGTTTGTAGGGATAAGGTGGAGAGAAATGCTCAAGGCTGAATTTTAGTATGTCATGGCCGTAGAAGACCACCAAGATATGACCTCAGTGTTCAGCTTCAAAAAATGGGATTCTGTTGAAAGATTAATATGACAGCAGTTAAAAATCCCCTGTGATATTTCAAAATCATTTAATTATCACAGGGACACTTTGAATGTCATAGTACATATTTAAATTAAATGATGACGAACGAAGACCAGTAAAAAATGCAACGCATTGTTTGTTGTTCTAAAGATTTGGTGTTGAATCTGGTGGATTGTGAAATGGTGAATTGTGAAGAGATTTTTTATATTGTGTAATGACAATAGTGTAGTGACAGATTCTTTTTTTTCTTGTACTATTACCATTCAAGAATGAGGAAACTTTTTTTTCATTTTTTTTTCTTTTTAATATAATGATATTGCCATCACAGGTCACTAGAGCTCTATAGTAAAGTCTAAAAATGACCACGTTGTGACCTCACATTTGAGAGGCAGAATTAAGAAATAATTCAACTAATCAATAATCATATCAGTTGAACCAGTGATTCCTGTAGTTATTTTTTAATTTTAGCTATCTATCTCAAATGTTATCTTTTACATTTAGCTAATTATTTAAACTGTTTATCCACTGTTTTAAGCTAGCGGTTAGCTAATAATTTCAAACATTTAACCATTACTTTTAGCTAACTATTTCAACTTTTTATCCTTTGTTTTAGCTAATTATTTTAAACCGTTCATCCATTACTTTTAGCTAATTATTTAAACTGTTTATCCACTGTTTTAAGCTAGCAGTTAGCTAATTATTTCAAACATTTAACCATTACTTTTAGCTAACTATTTCAACTTTTTATCCTTTGTTTTAGCTAATTATTTTAAACC
>JBBPCS010000672.1:6446947-6459293 GCA_037974645.1 Hollardia meadi
CACAC
The DNA here is from genome assembly GCA_037974645.1 of Hollardia meadi. Lineage (NCBI taxonomy): Eukaryota > Metazoa > Chordata > Actinopteri > Tetraodontiformes > Triacanthodidae > Hollardia > Hollardia meadi. Next base: position 6,446,953 of record JBBPCS010000672.1, read on the forward strand.
ACACACACACACACACACACACACACACACACACACACACACACACACACACACACACACACACACAAATTGGACTTTGACTTCAAAGTGGCACTTAATACTGTTCCATGATTACATTTAAGGCCAAGCTATACCTACACTATATTTTTTAGTTCGAAACGGAGTGAAATTTGGCAGCTTTACACTCATTAAACAGCCCACATGTGACATTGAGTAGCAGGGTAGCATTTGTCCAATTGAGGCAGTGTGTATTTATCTGTTTCCCTGATGCACTTATGTTTTCTGTCAGGTTTGAGCTGCTGTTTGCTGAGCTGGAGATGAACAGAGAGGAGCTGGGCATCGCCAGCTACGGAGCTTCAGTAACCACCATGGAAGAGGTTTTCCTCAGGTGGGCGATGTGTGACATGGGCGAATGTGATTTCTAATTTATCTTATAAGATCGTAGGATCTGACTCGAGGAGTTAACTCCAGGCACATTTTCATGTCCCGATCGAAATAATTGTAATGTACAAGGGCAGACATTTTGTTGCAAAAACAAAGTGGGTTGCATGTATAGCGGAATGCTCTGCAAGCATCGGGGTCAGACAAGCTTATACATTGAACCACACAGTGTAAAAAGAAACAATTTTCAGTTTTGTTTGCATTCATCCAGAAGACGCTCGCCTTCTCTCCTTTACTCACACTTCTTGGACCCAACTGCCTGCTGCTTACTGAGCTGTTATTTCTGCTTCCCTGTTGGACTTGATATGTGTTTCTGTGGCAACGAGAGCGCTTCCGCTGTGGACCGCAAACACACACACACACACACACACACTGCATGCTACTTCTAGAAGCATGAGTGCATGACATTGTAATTTGCGCTGCCAAGAATTTTTGCCTCATTATTTACAAGTCATACTGAGAGCCATAAACATGACATCGAGAAAAGCTGCTGTTTGAACATTTGGTCATTTATCTTCTTTCTGAAGTCCAGTATTTTACAGCCAAGGAAAATTATTTGTTAGTGTTATTAGATAGTAACACTGCTGCCATTATTCTAATAGTGAGTTATTGTATCATTAATTAAATATTGTCTTATGGTCTAAATCATCTGATAATTACGTTGCAGTTTTTTTTATTATGAGTTGTTTCAGTTTAGCAGATTTACTGTCAAAGAGCTCAGACATGTTCCCATTTTTTTCCTCTAAACTCTTATTTTCTCCATTTGTTCAATAGTTTGTTATTCAATTCCACCGATAAGAGGTGTAGAAAAGATAAACTGATGGACTTGTATGACGATGTAACTAGGCTAATAAAGGGGCACTATGTCTGGTGAGATGAGGGTGTCTTGTATAGCTGGATCTGCCCTCCTGTGTAAGTGCCCTATTTAGGTGGACTCACTGATATTTTAATTGTAAAGCCCAGAAATATATTTATTTGCAAGCAGCCCTGCCTTTCTTCACCTTACTGAGCTGCTAAATGGAAAGAAAAAAAATATTTTTACAGAAGACACTCCTCACACAAAAGGTACACAAAAGCGCTGTTGATTTATTTGTACTACATGTATTTGGAGAAGCTTTGATTCCTGGAATGACCTCGGTATTCTAGTTTTGTGTTTTACTCTAATTTCAGCAAAGATTTTTAAATCAATTGGTTATTCTTTTTTATTTTTTGTTGTAATTGACTGGTTGGTTTGCTGACAAAACCGAATACTTCATATTTTAGGCACCTTTAGTTCCTGTTTTCAGTAAGTTGGTGGATAACCACAGATTGATTTTTGTGTTCAGAGTTGGAAAGCTGGTGGATTCTAGTTTGGACATCCAGGCAATCCAACTGCCGGCCCTGCAGTACCAACATGAGAGACGTTCCCATGACTGGACCACAGATGACTCCAGCAGCATCAGCGGCATGACCGATGTCACTGACTTCACAGACAGCGGCACGCTCATCTCAGAGGACGGATCCAACATCAAGCTTAACACCGGGGTGAGATGAGAGGAAGCAAAGTGAGGCTCGTCATGTTTTCTGTGTATACTGTTCATGCTGCTCACATTTAATTCCCCCTTTCCTGTCCAATCAGGTCAGACTACACCTGCAGCAGTTCTATGCCATGTTCCTGAAGAGGGCACTGTACAGCTGGAGAAACTGGAAGGTGATGGTGGCTCAGTTCCTAGTCCCGTTGGTCTTCACAGTTGTGGCCTTAGTTGTGGCACGCACCCTTCCCAACCACCAGGATGCTCCTCAGCTGAGGCTGGCACTCAGCCGCTATGGTCCCACCAAGGTCCCTGTAGCTCTGCAGCCCGGGCCTGGCCCCCTGGCCTCTGCCCTGGCATATACATACAGTTCACAGCTCTCTGCCCAGCTAGGCCACTTCGTCAACATCACCGGTAAGCCTAGTAAGAGAAACTGGGACTTGTCTTCACTGCTTAGCTGAGTATTTACTGACCACATGCTCTTTTTCTCCTACTCCCCGTCAGACTTTACTGATTACATCCTGAGCCAGGCAGAAGAAGAAGGGGGCAGCTTTAATGAGCACTGTGTGGTGGGTGCTGCTTTCCGTGGCAGCAGCAGCCACTTTGCAGAAGCAACGGCCTACTTCAACAATGAGGGCTACCATACACCCGCCACAGCCCTAATGATGGTGGACAATGCTCTGTTCAAACTTCTAGCAGGGCCAAACGCTTCCATCGAGACAGGCAATTACCCCATGCCACGCAACCTTACTGAGATCGCTCTGAGTCAGCTGACAGAGTGAGTGCACAGTTAGAGTAACACACTTCGTATACACTCGCTATGAAATTATCCAAAGGATTAGTATTCATGCTGTTTGACAAGGATTTTCTATATTAGAGGTTGTCAATTCTGTTGCACTTAAGTGGTGATACATCTAGTATCCATATAAGTCTCTCAGAGGTTTAAAGTATGCATCGAAAATTTAACATAGATTTACCCCATGTAATTTTTTGTAGTCATCATGCTGGCAGGAAAAAGGCCGATTTTATTGAGGTCTATATCAGTATTGATTTGAATATTACTCAGGAAACTTGCAAGCAAACTGGGTTATAACTGAACAAGGGTGGGGATTTCAACAGATGGTGATCAAGGTGATTGAGGACACTCAAACGAAATGTGACTTTACAACAGTTCAGTCATATATTTTACGCTAAGTTATTTCACACCCCTATCTTTTGCAATTTTTTTTGGCCTTTTTGCTTTTCCCATTTTCTCCTCAATTTCCTCCCATCATCCCTTTTCGCCTCCTTCCCTTCATCTATAGGGGAAAGACGGGCTTTGCCATCGCCATCAACCTCATGTACGGTATGGCCTCCCTGTCCAGCACCTTTGCTCTGCTGCTCGTAACCGAGTCCTCCATCAAGTCTAAGCATGTGCAGAAGGTCAGCGGCGTCTATCTGTCCAATTTCTGGTTTTCTGCCCTTCTGTGGGACCTGGTCAACTTCCTGCTGCCCTGTCTTCTCATGCTGGTCAGTATGACTTCTGATCTTACTTACTGGGATAAGACTGGGTAGTTGGCGTAAACAGAGTGGTCTGATTTTGTCCAGGCAGAGAATACAGTATGCTTAAAATTGATACATTGTACAGTCTCTCTCTTTTATGCTCTTAGGTGGTATTTCAGGCATTCGGAGTCAAGGCCTTCGTAGACAACAACCACCTGGTAGATGTGTTGTTCTTATTGCTGCTGTATGGCTGGGCTGTTGTGCCTCTTATGTATCTGCTCAGCTTCCTCTTCTCCTCTGCCGCTACTGCCTACACACGCCTCACCATCTTCAACATGATCTCTGGCACGGCCACCTTTTTGGCTGTCACCATCATGACCATCCCAGGTGAGAGGAGACACTGGCTTCCAACACTGGCAGACATTTAAAGTGTCTCAAATTACCGTAGTGGCCACAATATAAGGTGATGCAAATTTCAGACTTCTGTTTTTGGGGAAAATACATTTGAAGATGGGGAACACTTTTCAGACTAGCCAGGTTAGTCCAGAAATGAGAAGGTTGTAAAAGAGAAACATGAAATACTACATAAATCCCCACACTTGTGTTGCTTGTCCAAATAGGTTTTCAGGTGCAGCTAGTTCTTCAGTTCTTTCCTGTCTATGAAGCCAACAGTCTACCATTTTTCATTTTTCGTCAGCTCCTCGTCTCAACACTGGTGATTTTAATTGGTCCCCAGTTGTTTTATGCTGTAAACATCTTTGTACTAGTCAAGAATGTATGTCCTCTGTAGCCGCAATTAAAAAATCATCTTGTACTGGGGCCAGTATGCTATGCGCTAGTTTCAAGGTGTTGAAAAGTGCTTGAGTTTGGCTGAATACATGAATGCAGTGTGTGGATGGCACAAAGTGAAAAGACACCTGCCCAGCCCTTTAGAGACTTGGGTTCGTCTGGCTTGCTGTCGCTAATGAATACAATATTCAGTATTTGTGGATGGGAAGCCAGCGAGGGATCATGTTCTCCAAGTCCTAGTGGTTGACTTGGGTGCCTGTGTGTAGAGGAGTGAGTTTTTTATTTTTATTTTTAGGTCAACATGGGAGTTAGCAGTGATAGCCAAAATGAGGAGTAAAATGGGGAAAATGTTTCCTTATTATTCCTGTTGATGACCTTCTTATGAATTCCTTCTCCAGAGTTGAAACTGCAGCACCTGTCACACTTACTGGATAAGGTGTTCCTGATCTTCCCAAACTATTGCCTGGGCATGTCCTTCAGCCAGTTCTACCAGAACTACGAATTCATGTCATTTTGCCCCTCCAGTCAAGTCACCCGAGCTGTGTGCAAGCACTTAAGTAAGTGAAAATATGGTCTACTACTTTAATTTGCCTTTTAATATGTGATGGATATAGATCCCAGATTCCAACGAAGCTGGGTTGCCGTGTAAAACATAAATAAAAACAGAATTCAGTCATTTGCAAACAAACCGTGTTTACCGACAACAGCTTGATGAAGTATTCCCAACTTGTGTAGTAATATTCTTTATACAATTGCGTGTTTAACAAAGTAGTGAACCTCGCTCCCGTCCTTGCTTGTGAACAAATGAGCCTCTTGAGGATGGATGTTCCAATCAGGTGTTTTTGGAGCGTTCCACTCCTTTCTCAGTCTTTGTCACCCCTGTCCCAACTTGTTTGAAACGCTGCAGGCATCAAATTCAGAACAAGCATATATTTACAAAATGAATGAAGTTGGTGAGGTAAAACATTAAATATGTTGTCCTGTCCTGTTTAAAATAGAGTATATGTCAAAAGGGATTAGCACAATAATTATCACATTTTGTTTTATTTATGTTTTACAGAGTTTTTTTTGCTACAAATGTACTGTAGTTTACAGTAAACAGTCCTCTTGTGACACAGACACATGGAGAGTAAGGTGAAAAATTGGGGGAAACACAAATGAGATGCATAATGCACCAGACTCTATTTAACTACAGACTGCTGAAGGTGCAAACTGTGTTTTGATAAACCACTTTTCGCCACGGTTTTTGTAATATTGATTTAGTTAAAATCCAGTTTTCCCCGTTTTTTAATTACAAAATAAACAAAAAGTGAAATTACCAGATTTCTTGTGTAAACCATGCATATTTTTTCCCCATATTTTCCACTTACGTGACATAACTCAATTGTTTTTCTGGTTCTAGACATAACGTACCAGACAAACTACTTCTCCATGTCGGAGCCAGGTGTGGGACGCTTCCTTGTGGCCTTCTCAGTGCAGGGTGTAGTCTTCATTCTTCTCCTTTTTGTCATCGAGCTGCAGTGTGTCCGCACTCTCTGTCAAGTCCTCACCTCCCTGGGCAGAAGACACAAACAGGTAGGTAAATTGTGGGAGCGCTGAACAAGGCAGTGTTTTTAATCATAGTCGGATAAGGAAACTTTATCTCTGAAGTAACTCGGTCACAGATGGAAACACTGCTGCTAGGTTGCCTCATACTAGCTTGAATGCCAACATTTGTAAAAAGAGGTCTGCCAATTAGCCTTTTTGATTTGTGAGTTTTCAAAGCAGCATGAGACTAATCAAAGAGCAGCAAAGAAGCCAACTCATCTGCCCCCCTGCATGCAGGTGCATCTGTTGATGGATTATATTGTAGGGAACAGTCTTGAGTTGAATGAATTTAATCTTATTATACATCACTCCTCATGAAACGAAACCAGTCTGAGCTGCTCTTCATCAGACAGAAGAGGCAATGAGGTGCAACCTGAGGCTCTTCACTCTTCTACCGCCTCTGCACTCATCAGCACATATACTTTACTAAAGGGATTCAAGGGTTACATACGGTATCTCATTTGAACTCCTCCAACTGATTCAGAAAGACACTCTTGTGAAACTGTTTGGAAGCCTAAAGATGGATTAATTGATCGACAGCAACTATTCTAAAAATCAAATAATCCGTGCTGTCATTTTTTTCAAGCAAAAATGTATACGTTTCAGCCTCTCGGTTTTGAGGATTTGCTGATTTTCTTTGTCTTATGTGATAGCAAATTGATTATCTTTGAGTTTTAAGAAATCACCTCTGGCTTGTAACAGGCATTTTTATTTTTTTTACGATTAATCGAGAAATTAACGGGCAGATAAATGGATGATAAAAAAAATAATTCTTAGTTGCCCTAAATTAAGTGTTTATATTACTTTGGTCTCCTTCCTGTAGGCATTATAGTCCCTTGTTAAGTTTCAAAAACTGTACTATTGCTGCCAGAAGATATGTGACATCATCTGAAAGTCCTCTGCAACATGGGGTTGTTAATGTCTTAGTTTTTGTGGTTAATATTTTCTATATTTATTTGCTAGTTGCCCCTAATAGAAGATGCAGCTGTGCTTCCAGAGGACAGGGATGTGGCCGATGAGAGGAAGAGGGTCCTTGAGTGCCAGCCAATAGTAGAGTCTATGGTTGGTAGCCCCCTCATATTGCAGGAGCTCAGCAAGGTAAGGAGCACAGGAGTCTATTCGTTGTATGCATGAGACTAAATGTTTTTTTAAACCGTCCCTCTGTGTTGAAATGTGTGTGTCTCTGCGAGATGACACAAGATGGTACAGACCCACTATTATCTCTTCCTCTCAGGTGTACAGCAGTGGGGAGACTCTTCTGGCTGTAGACAGGCTGTCTCTAGCCGTAGGGAAAGGAGAGTGTTTCGGCCTCCTGGGCTTCAATGGAGCAGGCAAGACCACAACCTTTAAGATGCTGACAGGCGATGAGAGTGTTACCTCCGGGGACGCCTACATTGATGGATACAGCATCTTGAGGGACATTAAGAAGGTGAGAGGGGAGGGGAGAAGGAAGAAAAGGACATTTAATTCAAAGATAAATCATTTTCAGGAGTTTAACTTTTAGGATTTAGGTTTACTGAATCTCCAGTGGAGACCTGCAATGCTTTTAAAAGACCAAAATTTGAAAGAGGACATTTATCTCTGGATTGCAGGTGCAGCAGCGCATTGGTTACTGCCCTCAGTTTGATGCTGTGTTGGACCACATGACAGGAAGAGAAACTCTGAGTATGTATGCCAGGCTCAGAGGTATACCAGAGAAATATGTGTCTGGCTGTGTGGAGAATGTCCTCAGGTCGCTGCTGCTGGAGCCTCATGCTGATAAACTGGTCCGCAGCTACAGGTTAGTCCACTGCTGGTGTAAAGAAAAACAAATTTGAGCCTTTTCCTCATTCTTTTGTGCCATGCAGTTGACATTGAACAATGCTCTATTTTGTTAAACAAGTGTGGGTTAATAATGTCACCCTCAACACATGCAGTGGTGGTAACAAGCGGAAGCTGAGTGCAGGCATGGCTCTGATTGGTGGGCCTCCGGTCATCTTCCTGGATGAGCCTTCGACTGGGATGGACCCTGTGGCCAGGAGGCTGCTGTGGGATGCTGTTACACGCACGCGGGAGTCTGGAAAGGCCATAATCATCACTTCTCATAGGTGAGCTTTTTAGTATGCGTCGGGTGCTAGATACTTCAGCTTCACTTCCTCCTCAGAAGGGAATATTCTGAGGTGGAAGAAGTCCGATCCTTAACTAGTGCCAATTCCTATACTCCCATCACTGTAAAGGTGCTGTATTTAATATCCCACTTAAATATTCTTAGCAAAATGTACTTGAAGCATCTAACGTACAAGTACTCTAATAATGCAGTAAAATCCAACCTGGGACGTTATTGTGATTGTTATGATTGTTAACACTGATGCAGCATTTTACTGTTGTAGCTGGTATATATAGTTAGCAAGAGCAGTAGTTCCCAGCTGAGGGGTTGGTCCCCTTTAAAGGGTCACCAGATAAATCTAAGGGGGTCAGGAGGTGATTAAAGGGAGGTGAAAGAAGAATATTGAACTTATTCTGAGAAAAAAAATCTGTTTTTAGTTTTTGGACTTCTCTTTAGTATTTCTGTGTCTTACATTATATATTGTATACATAAAAAGCAGGAAAAAAAGTGAGGATGCTTACACCTTCTCCACATCTCCCTGATATTTTCCCTCACCAGTATGGAGGAGTGTGAGGCCCTGTGTACCAGGCTGGCAGTGATGGTCAACGGTCAGTTCAAGTGCCTTGGGAGTCCCCAACACCTGAAGAGCAAGTTTGGCAGTGGCTACACACTGCTGGCTAAAGTTCACATTGAGGCTGAGCTGGAGGACAGTGACCTGCAGCTTTTTAAAGACTTCATTGAAAGTACCTTCCCAGGTCAGAGGCATACAGTCTAACATTTACAGTGAAAACTATAAAGAATACTCAAACTATAAAAGATTGAATTCACTCCAGATAAATAAAAAAAGTGTGTTTACCACCACCGGCCATGACTGTAATCACATTTTCTGTCTCAAAACAACAACGTTTATTATTGTAGTTGCACATTAATACATCATTGCCCATTCAACTGTAGAATGATGATGATCTGAAACTGTAAAAGAATAACAAATCCAATCTAACAGTGCAAACGTTCTCCCACCACAGGAAGTCAACTCAAGGATGAGCACCAGGGAATGGTGCACTATCATTTGACTGACAAAACACTCACCTGGGCCCAGGTAACTGGTCTGAAACAGAAATGCAGTACATCTCTGCACTTGTGTTGTGTTAGATCTCCATCTAGTGGACAAAACGGTACACTGTACCAGTTAAATAACTGCTTTAATGTCATAGCTTCCGCAAAATGTTATTTAGCTAGGATGCTCAAACGATGCAGCTTTAAATTGTGATTTTGGCACTAAGTCTTGGATAACACCAGCGATGCATTCATGCCACACTTTTCCTTGTTTTACCTCTTCCTATTCTCCACTTCCACCAAGGTGTTTGGCACTCTGGAGGCAGCCAAAGAGAAATACTGCATTGAAGACTACTGTGTGAGTCAGATATCATTGGAGCAGGTGTTCCTCAGCTTCGCCCAGTTCCAGCACTGCACAGACAGTGGGAGGAAGTAAGTGGAGTAAGGAGTCCGTCCTTCCATTTTCTATTCTGTGTGTGTGTGTTTGTGTTGGACTCAGTTACACTGCAGGTGTGTACAGAGAGTGGAGCAGAGCGTCGTTTATCTCTAGCTCCATTTTCCCCTTAACTACTAACGCACACACACAAACACTGGGCCTGTCGCTGAACATCCAACGTCAGCATTTCTACTACTGTATCGCGTCGGTGTGTCTTTGTTGGGTCATTCATGCTGTTGTATTGTTGTTGTGTGATGAGAAAGTGGACGAATTGGCGTGGGGATGTTATTATAACAAGTGATGAACTCTGAGTCCTGCACCTTTTTTAGTGAGGTGAAAGACAATGATACCACTTATTAGAGAGTACCACTCCTCTAAAGTGTCTGACAGGGTTTATTTTCATGTGCATTTATGAGTGTACAGCTTGTCTTTTTGTTATTTGTGATTTTATTTTTACGACTCGATTATGTTTCCAAGAAGTTTTTTGTAATCAGAGAATGAACCACTCCATTTGATACATTTATGAAATTGTTGCACACCTTTTGCGCCTTATCTAACTAATAAGGGTTCTCGTTTCCTTATATTGCCCTATACAATATGCCTGGTTATCCTTAAGAACCTCTTAATGTTGTTGCCAGATGTAAATAATGCAACATGTTCATGGTCAAAAAAACAACAACCCCACTTTACTCATTCAGACCAGAGCAGAACATTTACTCATTTAAAAACTGTTTTGGGCACATTAATGTATGCATGCATAGAATATTATTTCATAGAGTGCATGATGCGAGAGAGCAGCTAGCGATTACTAGAAAACCGTCCATATTGAGGATTGATCCTCAGAGAACATTTAGTCCAGCGTGAGAACATTTAATATGCCTTCATTGTTTGCGATTCCGTTTTTGCTGCCAAACAAGTTAGAGCAACAGTGTGTCACCATGTGGACATGTGGATATAGTTTAAATGGGCAGCTTTTTAGCAGACTTTACTAAAACAGTGCTATGATAGTCCCTAAATATTGAAATCAAGAGATTGTTATTGTGCAGTGGACAAACTTTACTGCTGTGTCATCTTTAATGTAGAGCTGCTCCTTCAGGGAATGCCAGGAAATGCAATAAAAAGATCTAGCAATTGTATGAATAAGAAAACATAAATGAATTTCTCTGTGTACAAACCGATGCCTTGTTCTGAGGAAAGAATGATCAGCGAAATGTTTGTTCCTCTTTCATTTAGATGTGCTAACATGAACCTCACTTCAGAGCGTGCCCGATTAATCACGTGATCATTGCCTTGTTTGTACTTTAAAGATAATAATGTGTGAATAATTCTGTAGAAATATTTGAAAATGACATTTGAAGTTTCCCAAAAACATTCCCACACATATTAATGAGAAATATATTCTCAGTTTCCATGCACATTAAAGATCAGTGTAACCTGGGTTGAATTAGTGTACAAATGACATTCCTACTCTGGAAAAATCACTCTGACTTCACAGAAGTGATATGAATGTATTTACTGTCTTATATGAAAAAAAAGCACTCACGGTAATCAACTTTATTAACAGCTTCATAAGATTTACAGCACTTTCTTCTTGTCACCAGATGCGTGTGAGAAAAGTAGAGACTGATATTCCGGAAAGACACAGATATGTGGCTTATTGATCTTTAAAGGATTTATTCACTTCATTTTGACTTTTGTTACATTTGTTTGTGTATTTGCACAGTTTATGTCTCCTTACAGTACATGTATGACTTGAATCGATTGCAATGTCAGATACGTAGTTTGAGGACGATAAAAAGGTTTGGGCTGCTGATATTGAAGAATTGAGATGCTGAAGTACAGTGTATCATATTTAAAAAAAAAAAAAGGGAATTTACATCACTGTAATTGTGTACTGTAGTGTACCATTAAACTGACCTTGTCAACTGTATATGTATCGCTATCCTTTTTAAATTAAATAATGCTCTATGCAAATAGAAGCAAATAACCAAGTCTGGTCTCATTTTTCCAAATGGCACTTCACACGTAGGTGCATGATTTGCTGATATTTTCCAGCTCATTTTGGCCATTCCACCAAATTGCAGAGTCTCTCTTGTAGTAAAAAAAATGTTATGCCTACTCTTTCATCATGATGGCTCACTGGCAAATGTAGGCATACAGTGCTTTTTAAAATGTACACATTCGCAAAATTATAAACCATAACAGTGACAGAAAAAAGAAAAAGATTGGCTAGATGATGTTGCTATAATATCAAACTGTATGTTTTTGCCTATAACTTTAGAAACCTATCCCTCAAAAACAAAATTCTTGGGAAAATTCAAAATGTTTTCATGGATTTTGTGGATCTCGACAAAATTGGGGTTAAACCTTGACTGTGAGCGTTGAGTGTCGCACAGTGCCGGTATGGAGAACAATATGTGTCGCAATACTTTTATTATAATCTTTTATAGTATTCAAAGTACACATTTAGACTTACGCTAATGTAGAGCTGAATGTAGGTTATTATCTACATTTTAACGGGCTTACTTAACTAGCTGGGGTGCTAGCTATTAATAGGCAACTTCATTTAAAAGAACTTCTAATGACTTTTAATAATGTGAAGGATGCCAGAGCTACATATTTCTCTAATCTCTAGCAGTCGTCGCAGTCCCAAAGTTTTATTGGACACTATTAGTAACATTGTAACTTCTGCATCACCTGCTGTTCTGATTTCCTCAAGTGAGGAATGTAACAAATTTCTTTCTTTCTTTTTGGGAAAGATTAATGACATCAGATCAAACATTGTCCCCTCACCTTCCCCCCCCCTATCTCCAGCTCCTCTCGGCCTACAATCCTGGAGAGTTTTTCTCCAATAACACTCCAAGATCTCACTAACATGGTTAACCACATGAAAACTTCCTCTTGCTCCCTTGACATCATACCAACATCTCTGTTTAAAAATGTAATTGGTTGT
>JBBPCS010000672.1:6464772-6482770 GCA_037974645.1 Hollardia meadi
TATTAAAATATTCCTGCAAATGCAGTGAAGAAGTTCAAGTTCTGAAATTCGTGATTTATTTTCATGAATAAAAACGTCCAAACTGCTTTTTTCACAAATCGCACCCTGCTTGTCAGTATATGTCTTATTATTGATAGCACCAAATTTCTCGTTGGAGCTGAAAAGAGTTGGAGAGACTCCAAGCAATCTAATAATAGTGTTGAAATGGCACACATTTCGCAACTCACACATTACAGCCACTTTATTCCCAGCCACCGTGGTGCCTTGCCTGAATTATGGGTGCGACTTCTGGTGCATCCTGTCACTGAGAAATGATGGCGAGTGTCGAAGTTTTTTGCTTCTCCCTCCCAAAACAGTTCACAAAAGAGCAACTGCTGAAAATATGCAGCCCGTTCTCATGGCCAGCTCATCATATATGACGTTTTGTCACGGCCCAACGTGTCCCATACTACTTGCTCCTGGCTGTGTAACGTCAGTTGTCAGAGTTGTTGGAGTCACCTGAGCAGTGCTTTAAGTGGAAAAAAATAAGTGCCAGTACTCCCCTTATTCACCTATTGGCATGTGTATCGGGCGGCTGGTGTCGGTAAATCATTAAGTAATACATTCTTTTGTGGCCATTCATCTTGAAAGAAGGTTATTGTTAACGCCGCAGTTGGCTGCAGTATCAGTAGCAACAGGCGTTGCTATATCAACAGGCTCTTCGCTGTTAGCAGAGGCGCTAACGTTAGCTTGCTGCTCCCGACCTGCATTTTCTGGCTCGGTAGTATTTGACCGTCGGAGAGCTGTGACATCATCCGACTCCGTTCCGGTTCGCGTTCTCTTTGTGCCCTTTTGGAGTCCAGATACACCCAGAGATACACGATTCCATCTCTCTGTCCCAAATTTATTCCAGCATGCTATCATGTTGGATACTGCTTGTCCAACCATGAAAGTCAGCTCACCCACCATCAGTGGGTAAGATAGAGGGGCAAGATTTTTAGTAAGCTTCAGCATTACACTGTACACATGCTGATCTTTTTTTTTTTTTTTAGTTGTGTAAACGACTTTGTAGCCCTAATATAACTTTTTATGATAAAATATCATGAAACGTGTTTTTGTTGGAAACTTATCAATATAACTAACTAACTTATATAATAACTTCTCACACAGCCTTATCCAACGAAATGGGAACGCATGGGATCATAAACATTTTTAATCAGTTAGTATAAAGGCATGAAAATTAACAGTTTGTAATGTGTTTAGTGTTACAAAAATAAGAGATACAAAATAAAGTGTTTTAAAAACACTTCTTGCTTATACAAAGTTTATTATTATTACAAGAACACGACGAAGCACCTACACATACATTTTTTTCTTATTTTGTAATCATTGCCTATAATAAAGACAAATCATAAAAAGCATTTTTCTTCTTCCTTTATGCTCTTGCTACTTGTATTCTACTTCTTAAAATGTACTTTGGAAATAAAATAAATAATTAATTTAAGAAATGCCACAGAATAAGATCATTGTCAAAACATGTGTCTTAAATAAGTGACTGTAAAAAAGCACTTTCAAGCCCTTCTGGTTTCAAAACACTGCAGCATCTGAATCCATCTAAGGTCCTTCCACTTTGATAATATTGATCTGTTGATCCTGTGGCTGGGTGGACACGCTGCAGTCCTGGAGAGTCCTTGCTGAACAGCTGCTTGGGAAATTAGATGTTTTACTCTCTGATCCTCTGAAAGTCTGAGGATGTGACTCGCTGTATGTAGAGACGTAGGGCTGTGTGTAGGGTGGCATGAGTGTTTGACTGTTCTGCTGTGGGTAAGCAGCTGAATACGGCTGTGTTTGAGGGGGAGTGTGGGTAAGTGGGAGGTTCTCAGCATTGCTACATGGTGGAAACCCATTCATGCTTGAGGGGCTAAGTTCTGGCAGTTTAAAAGCCTCTACGTTTTCTAAACTCTCTAAAGAGTTGTAGCTTGGTTGGGTTTGGCTGCACTGAGTGTATGTGCCTTGATTGAAGTTGAAGGTGTCTTGGCTGACGGAAATCGATGCAGAAGCCACTGGCAAATCAGAAGGTGATGGGGTTTTGTTGTGCTGCTGTTGACCACTGCGACAACATCCCAGTTTGGAGGCAAAACTCTGTAGAGTGCCGAGGATCTGCTTCTGAATCCGCGTCTGCTGCGCCTGCTCCCTCTCCAGGCGGCACTGCTGCTCCACCAGCATCTTCACTGCCAGACCCAAGCTGCGCACCTCAGAGCCTAGGGTCTGAATCTGATCCTGTAGTCCACCTCTCCCTCCAATGTCCTGGACTGCCTGCTGGGGGCTCGGGTTCCCCTCACTACGAGTGGCACCCTGGCCTCCAGGGGTCTGTAGTCGGATGGCAGCAACCCCGGGAGCAGAGGATGTTAAAGGTGAAGGCGACCGGTTAGGAAGACGAATGCCAACACGAGGGAGAGGATGAGGGGAACAGACAGACAGATTGGGTCTCTGTGTGAGAAAAGGCCTGCTTCCTCGAGGCTGACCTTCCATAACAGTCTGTGCAACATAAAAATATCATAAAGTTATACTGCAATCTTATTATAACACTTACAAAAAACAAATTGGTTAGGTGAGGACATATGCTAGAATACCAACTACTGGTGTAAAAGATTAATTGTACAAACCTAATCTTGGATTTAACAGGTACGGTGGCCTGCAGTGACAGTCACTGATACATTTCTGGCACACTTGCATTAACATGAATATAGGCTGAGATCTTTAACAGTATTTGAGGTTTGCTCTCTTCTCACCTGTTCGGTGGTCAGATCATAAGTTTCAGGTGGTTGTGACATTGTACTTCTCAAATCAGCACCTTGGACACTCAAGTGATCTCTCCTCAACAATGATGCCACCTGCTGGAATGACTGTTGAAAAGCAATGGATGCAAGTTAACTGAAAGCTGATTTGATTCACGTGATATTCGACAAATTACACAACTTTTGTGTCATTATAAACAATAATTTCAAACCTAACAATTAGGATTTTGACTCATAGAGACAGAGCGCAATTAATCCCCGCTCATGACGGAGGGAAAAACAGTTCGTCTCTCTCCACTGACTCTGTATTACATGTTGTAATTTCTGCCTGCTTGCAAACAACAGAAAAGCTGCTTTGTGGTGGGGTGCACTACCAGCAGGGTAAAGAGCCCTGAGCTAAATTTTACAAGCTGTTGAACTGAACTGAAAAAAGTGGAGACATGCTGGGGGATCCTGGCACTCAGTGGGTCGTTATGTGTTACAGTATAAGCTCTGCTAAAATATTTTAATAAGTTCGTTTTTGTTCTTAAAAGTGACAACAGCTAGCCGAATCATTTTCTGGAGCGTATTGCTAAGAAGTTGTGCTGTGAGAGACCCAATATGAATCTGTTGTTATCGGGCACATCTTCTGTTATTTCATTTTCTTTATATTTACCATACTGTTATCAGTCCGCTGCATCCTGTGCCTGTGCAATTTCTGGAGCTTACTACAAAGTTGGCTGTGAGAGACGTAATATGAATGTTGTTAACAGAATAAACAGCTGGTTAAGGTAAAAAAAAAAAATTACTGTTGTGCCTGATTCATGACACAAGGCAAGAGAGAGAGCATGTACACAATTGCTACAAACCACTTTGTACATTTTTAGAGGCATTTTGTTAGTGTTTCAGCCCTTGGCTTTAATCTTTTGGCGCCGATTGTTTTCCCCTGCGGTGGGTGTGGTTTTCAGAGTATGACTCTGTCTCTACTGGAGAAATCATTTTTAAGTGGGTACCTTCATCCTCTGTGACAGTGCTTTATCCAAAAGCCTCCTTCGAGCTGCCAGCATTGAATTGGTTGTTGGAGAAGGTGTAACTCTCCTCCTCATGAATGCTCCGGGAGTTAGTGTGGAAGACACCGTGCCCGTCTCTGCCCTTGTAACAGTGGACTGGAGACTTATTTGTTGGCTGTTCTGTGCAAGGGAGGTGACACTAACAATCTGGATGTCATTTTCTTCCTTATCTCCCTCGTGTTGCTGTTCTAGCCTGCCGCTTCCACTGATCTGCCCAGATCCAGATGGCTTTGCACCAGTATCCGGATGTGTAGAAGTCTGTTTGGTAAAGTTTGCAGTTGCTGTAAAGCCAGCATGGTGAGATGCCTCCCGCCGAAGGTTTTGGAGATGAATGTTGCTCCAGCTCTCTTGTGTTGCCCCGGCTCGAGGCTGCACCTGTGCTGGGGATGTGCTGCTTCCAGCCTCCAAAGGTCTGACTCTCCCTGGTGGCCTCCCTTGAAACTCTCTCAGGAACAGGTAGATGGCCTGGGCAGACACCTTGATGTTCTCCAGCTCCAGCACAGCTTTGATCTTACGGAAACTCAGACCAGCCTTCCGCAGCTCCACCACTTTGTGTTTAGCGGCATCATCCAGCCGACCCATGGTCTCTCACACCAGAGTGAGTTGGGCTGTCAAAAGATTCACATAACAGAACTGTAACTAACACTTGGTTTGTTTAATATGGAGACATGTTTGAGATGCTGTGGATGCGAAAATACCAGTTATACATGCAGCAGTCCATTGCTGCCATCACTATAAAAATAAAAAATCTTTTTTCATATTTCTGTCGTTTTTACTTGATAATTCCCCGTTACAACAAACTTTTCTCGTTATAACACCATATTACTTTAACATTATGTATCATGCAGCGGTATCACAGTACTAACATATCCCAGTAAAACGAGAAACTTATGAATAAAATACAATAATTACAGAGGAAAACTCGATCTTAACTGCTTGATTTTTCTGTCGACGCATATCTCTGCAGGCGAGGTGGTTACTTACGTTGTTAT
Source organism: Hollardia meadi (assembly GCA_037974645.1). Lineage (NCBI taxonomy): Eukaryota > Metazoa > Chordata > Actinopteri > Tetraodontiformes > Triacanthodidae > Hollardia > Hollardia meadi. Next base: position 6,469,591 of record JBBPCS010000672.1, read on the forward strand.
CTGATTTTTTTGGGGAGGGGGATCACATTTTTCGTTACGGTACGCTGCCGGACAGTAACCTCGTACTAAGTTCACATGATGGTGAACCAACAGATGTTGCAAAGCTAGCTAACTACAACAGCTAGGTTAGCACAGTAACGTAACGTTGTCATTATTAAGTGAAACGCTCACCTTCCGAAACCTCGACGACAAGCGGGAAAATCGATTATAGTGTTAGCTATTTGGTTAAATCATTTCACACACCATGATAAAACACTTCGTCCTCGCTACCTACTATATAGTCATACATACATACGCTTATTTTTTTTTACCGACACCAACATAAATAAACAAATGAGTTGTAAGTGGCGCTTAGGTGGAAACGTAACTTCCGCTTTGTCGTCATCACAGAGCGACATTTTCTCAGGCCGCAAGTGCTTGAAGCAAAATCACCTCGTTTCGAAGATATGTAAGTTACGCCTTTTCTTTAATTGCAGTCGAGCTAGTTTCAATTCCAGCACATGTTTGATCTAACGGTAAACATTTTGACACATTTTACAACCGCCTGTTTGCTTCGTGGATAGCGTAGTAATCGATGAACCACGACCCCGTGGCTATCTCCTCCTTGTTTTGAGGAGCCAATTGAATGAAAAACGGCGGAGGCGTATTTCGGCCCGGAAACACGGTTGTTGGTAGTAAACTTTGCTAGTCTAAAATGTTTAAGGGAAAGCTGTAGTGATTATTAAATTATACATGCACTCCCAATACTATATTAAAGACACCATAATTTTGAATCTAACATTGCGGCAGTTTAGCTCCAATTTGCTCAGTAGTTTTGTGCTATGGTCTGTGTTTACGCTCAGAAATGTTTAGACCCTTAATAACTTTGTTTCTTTGGTCACTTTGTCCCTATTGTTTGTAAAGTTAAGCCCAACAATAGTATTTATTGTTTTAAGCTAATTCTGGGTCGTGTTCATGGGTTGTTTAGTTATGAAGCAATGTTTGATTAGCCGACAGATAAATGGCCAACAATTTTGAAATCAATCAAATTTTGATTTGATTGATCAAAATTGTGAATTAAATTGACCCATTTTTTCAATCAGAAGTCTGATTTGTTGTTGCGTCGAGCTGGAGACTTGTGACATGCAGTTTTAATGAATTTATATAATTTTGTAGAGGAAATGATTAGCCAGAAAAATATTGATTGACAATGAAACTAATTGAGTTGCAGCCCCAGCGTGTATGATCTCAAAGTAACAGCAACTTGACTTTGACTTAAGGGCACCATCACCCACAAAGCGGAAGGAGGAGGAAAAAACAAAAGACAGAGGTAAAGAAAAGACTGGTACCAAGGATGGAGACAAGGAGAGAGGACGGGACAAAGCAAGGAAACGTCGCAGTGCTTCTACTGGTAGCAGCAGCAGCAGGTTTGTTTTCCAACTTACCTTGTAATTTTACTAATTCTGTCAATGTTGCTGTCAAAATCAGTCTGAAATACATGCCCTTTCTTACCTAAAATGTTTGTTTTTTTTGGTTTTGAACATGACCAGGTCCAGATCTAGCTCTACTTCAAGCAGCAGCTCAGGTTCCAGCTCGGGTTCCTCAAGTGGGTCCAGCTCATCTGGTTCCAGCCGCTCTGGTTCTTCAAGCTCTCGTTCCTCCTCCTCTTCTAGCTCTTCAGGCTCCCCCAGCCCCAGCCGTAGACGCCATGATAACCGCCGTCGCTCCCGTTCAGTGTAAGTCACTTGGATGGTATTCATACACGATAATGTCTGGTTCTTTCACTGTTCGAGTCACGATGAAGTTAATTAGTGTTTTGTTTGTTATTCCGAAGGTCCAAAACACAGAAGAGGGGAGATGATAAGGAGCGGAGGAAAAGAAGTCCAATCCCCAAACCAACGAAAGTTCATTTAGGGCGGCTGACCAGGAATGTCACCAAGGTCAGCTGAGAAATTGTTAAGCTTTTTAATTGCAGAACACATTAATATGATTGTACATGATTTAGGATTATGTCACAGCCTCAACATGATAGGTAGATAAGAACAACCACATTCGTTAGCTCCTGGGCCAAAATGGAATTGTAGAAAGTAAAAAAATAAGAATTTTTGGGATGATGCCATTACTTTAGTTGACTATGATATGATTATGGTCCAGTAAACCGACTTTTCTCTGTTAGCAGTCGATTTTATGCATTATCAACAGATCATCCTTCATCTAAATTCTGATCAGCATATTGTCTTTTTTTTTTTTTTTTTTTGCACAGGACCACATCCAGGAGATCTTTTCCACGTATGGAAAAATCAAAACGGTCGAAATGCCAATGGACAGACTCCACCCACACCTGTCCAGGTGCTCCGCTTATGTGGAGTTTGAGACTCCCGAGGAGGCTCAGAAGGCCCTCAAGTATATGGATGGAGGTAGACAAGACTGTTTGTTTCAGTCGCCCTTTTTACACAGAGATTGCTCAATATTGCTGCAACAAAGACCCTTCTCTACGCCGCCTTTGTTTTTTTAATACATTGGACAAAGCAACAGTAACATAACACAGCCTCAGTGTGTGATTTCAAATAGCATGCTGGTGTTCCTCAATCAAAAAGAGGCATGATGTGAAGCACAACATCGGCATCTAGTATGACATTTGACATAAGCTTTGAATAGTATTTTCTAAACAATGGAATACCATAGCATTAACAATCATTTACCTTCCTTGTTATATGGAGGTTGATCTCTCTCTGCTCGGAGGGTAAGGAGCTCCCAAACCTTGCGCCGTCTCTCCAATTTGCAGACATTTTCGGTTTGCTTTTCTTCTTGATTGCATTAGCTTCTAACTGCTGCTAGCTGCTTTTAAATCTCCCAGTTGTGGGTCCCACACATGACCTTTTGCCTGCCTCGCCTGCTCACTCCTTTTAATACAGACGCTGTTACTACCTCCACTGCTGGCTCAAAGGCGGAACAACAACGATCTCCCCATTCCGCCCTTGTAACTTTTATACAGACCGGCAAGGTGGAACAGTCCCGCCTTGAATAGCCTGTGTAAAAGGGTCCAGTGTCTTTTTTTTGTCTATTTACAGGATTACTGTAAGCATATGTGTTGAATAACTTTCTGTGATGATTTTTTTATTCAAAGGTCAGATTGACGGACAGGAAATCACTGCGTCTGCTGTGCTGACTCAACGAGTCCGTCCTCCACCTCGTAGACTTTCTCCCCCTCGCAGAATGCCCCCACCACCACCTATGTGGCGTCGCAGTCCACCACGCATGAGGAGAAGGTATGTTGAATGATTTTCAATCAGTAACTATGTCTATCTACAATTTGATTTTTACACTACAGCTGTGTATTGTGTGAACGTATTTTGTTTGAAACTGCCCAGTCTGCTCATTTTTTTTGCCTTCCCACCACAAGAGCTCTTTAAAAAAAAAAAAGTTTGTATCCCCGCAGGTCCCGCTCCCCAAGGAGGCGATCCCCAGCACGCCGCCGCTCTCGCTCCAGATCTCCTGGTCGCAGGCGTCACCGCTCTCGTTCCAGCTCCAACTCCTCCAGATAGATGAGTCCCTTGTCTCCTGAGACCATGTGTTCTCTTAGATTCTCTCTCCGATCAGCTGGAGTTCCTGATTCCCAGACCCCCTGGACTCAACACAAATAAAATCATCTGCATTGTAGCCAACACAAACATGTGCCTGCATGTAGAAAGCGGAAGTCTTTTTTTTTTTTTTTTGTGCAAATGTGAGTTTCTTTTCATATTTTGTGTTAAGTTAATCCTGAAACACTGGTTCTGTGTTTATGTTGTTTCAAGCTGAGTTGGGGCTCCACTTAGATCTACAGATGTTTCTTTTAAAGTGTGACTTCTTTTTAACTTGTATTGAATTTTTAGACATTTCCAAAAATAAAAACGCTGAAACGTGTATGTGAGTTCAGTTTGTAAGTCTAGTCAAGTTTTTTTTTTAAAGGCCGTCTCTCAATGTACCCTTAGAGCATGTTGGTGTCTAATCTGTAATACTTCCAAATTAATGATTTAAAAATAAACAAATGTGCTCACAATTCAACAACACTTGACAATAATTCTCTGCTCTTACAGAGAGTACAGTATCATACCGGTATCATTTACTGGATAGACCGTTGCATATACCGTTTAATTTCTATGAACATGTTTTTGATTTGTGACGGGTAACACTAAATTATAATTTATGAATAAACACCCATTCAATGTATCCTCATGCTAAATTGTAGAAGGGTTGGTGCAAAGCTATATCAACTGTAGATGCATGTATGCAATGTTAATTATATTGTGGAAACACTACAGAGGGTGGACACTAACAGTAATACAATATGTATGGATAAAATGCAATTCAGTAGTAGGTGTACCAGTAAGCCATGTCTGTGAGCTAATACACAGTGGATGGGTCCTGAAACTAGTGGAGCTAAATGGATCACAGCACAGTTGATATTAAAGATCAACAGTGATGGTGGTTTTCCTTCTACGCCATGTCAAAATGTCTTCCGTGAAAAAGGTCCATGTTTTTTTTTAAGGCTCTGCACCCCTGGCATAAACCCACATAGGTGATTTGAATTATTTTGGCTGATTAGACCTTGGTACAGTCTGTGACCTCACATAAACCCCACCATAGCTCCGCCCACCTTCAACCCAAGCACAGGTCTAATCAACCAAATCAAATCAAAGTGAAAACACCTGGGTGTGATTTTTTAATTATTATTAAAATGACAAGAATCAAGTATTAATCTTCACCACAACAAACCTTTTTCACAGCAGCCATAATGACATGAAATAGGTAAACTCAGGTTTAATTACATTAATTAAGCTTTTATTACATTTAGTGTAGCAGAACCTTTTTAGTAAGCCACGTTAAACAGCAGCACCCTGAGTGTTTCACCTGAATGTATCACGGAATCTTAAGTACCATTGGTAACACCTGTATTTACTCTATTTCGTGGCTGCTATGAAAATTGTCTATTGCACATCAGGCAGATCATAATGAGTTCAATATAGTGCATATAACCTCCAGTGTGGTTGCCTATTTATAGATACACTGCAATAAAAGAGTGTTTAAATGAAAAACCTTAAAGAGACAGTTCACCCCAAAATGAAAAATACATATTTTCCTCTAGCTTGTAGTGCTATTTACCCATCTAGATTGTTTCGTTGCTCAGTTGAGACATCGGCTGTAGAATTGCCTTTTCTCAAATATAATGGAACTAGGTTGGACTTGTCTTGTAGCCCTCAAAACGCAATGTCTCCTTCCAGAAATCATGCCCCAGTTACTCAGGTGAATGCACAGACCTTGTTGTGAGCAGTTTCATGTGGGAACTATTTGCCGTCTACCGAACAGAAGGAAACACACATTGTATAATCTCTCTTGGTTTGGTTCACAGGAGATTAAGCATCACCATGGTCCATCGGTAAGAATGTAGACGGGACAACTGATGGTTCCGTTTTAGCCATTTATTTATATCAATGCACACATCGATAGATGATGAGGCTTGACTGTTATGTTTTTTTTCCCCATTAAAGTACAACATGGAAAAAGTAGTAAACTCATTTTATCACACATAACTATAGGTGTGTATATGAAGCACAGAGATGGAGGGCCCTGACATGTGGTTTGTGTTGCTGCCAGCCAGAACAAAGGAAATGGGCGGGATATATAGACCAGGAGTGATCAGGAGTGAGTGAAATCAGGTGGGAATGAGTGGATCCATGCCATGGAAGCAGGTGGAGGATTGCTGAATAGTATTCTTCTCATATACTCAAGCTCATACTTGTGACAGCGCTGGATGTAAACATTAATGGCATCCTCCTTCGATAAAGCTAACATTTTGGTGCATCTACTCATGGATGAGCGAGGCTAGCTAACTAAGCTTTTTGGCCTGAGAATGTGTTTCCTTCTGCGCGGTGATACGGTGTAGTTCGGTAGAAAGAAAATAGTTCCCACATGAAACTGCTCACAACAAGGTCTGTGGATTATTTTGAGTAACTGGGTCATGATTTCTGAAAAAGGACAGTGCTTTTGAGTTTTTTGTCAGTATTTTATCGGTGCTTTGAACACCACAAGACGAGTGCAATCTAGTTCCATTATGATTGAGAAAAGGCAGAGCAGCCAGTGTCTCCACCAAAACAATCTGGATGGATAAATAGAACTACAAGCCAGAGGAAAATTGTGTATATTTGATTTTGGGGTGAAGTGTCCCTTTAAAGGAACAATTCTCCTCCAAAAGACTCTTTCACAAACCAGAAGGAGGCAATGAGGGGAGTAAATGTGGGTGTATTCATGGTCTGTCTAGGAGTGTCGCGCTTCCTTCCAACATAATGACCGCTGCGGGTCTCGCTCTAGAATGAGACAGAGAGAGGAGACTTAAATGCTTTTATTAGATTTTTTTTTTTTTTTACAGCGTGTGGGCTACACTAGGCTGACTATGTTCCACCATTCGGCCGCCCTTTACCTAAAATAACAGCCTTTCTCATTGAGTTGTCTTTACGCATTCAGTCCAGCGCGCCCGGCGGCTGTCTTACTTTTGATGCTCGAGAGTTGGAGGGTTTCAGCCGCTCAGCAGGCATCAGTTCAGAGCGGAATCATTTGCATCATGACTTCGGGTCAAATAAGCAACAGACAGCGTGTGAAGCAGCTTCTGGAGAAACCCGGGAATGGAAACTGTGCCGACTGCGGAGCCGCAGGTAGGGAGTCACTGACAGACGCAGGACCCATTTTTACTGAGCCGCTCCTACTTCAGTATGTTTGTTTATACTTTCACCATACTAATTAGTTATTCACGTGGGTTATTATAAACTACACACAATTAACTGCATGCACCGTCATTTGACAGCGTGTGTCGAGTTCTCTTTCGCGTGTGCACAAGGTCGTGGAGTTGAGTCACGATGTGGTCTAGGGTTAGTTATGAAATATACAACAGTTGACACATTGAAGAGATCCTCATGAAGGGGAGAAATGGATTTCCTGACGACCTCTTATTTCTTGGTTCAAATTTGTGTTGTTTGAGGGGCCAAAATATGTATTAATGTTTGCTTTTGCATGTGCACATGTGGTCACACACCCAGGTGGTCACACCTTCTGGGTAGGTTTCAAATCTGCAGTTCAGTACATGTCAAACAGGTGTGGTTTGTCAGAAAGGTGTAGTATGGTTTGTTGAATGTATTATTACTTTGCACAGCTCCTGCTCAAAAGTGTAAGCCTTTACAACTCAAAATGTTGAAATATTGAAGCTCCGGTGTCATATGCGATGAGCCTACAAATATCATCCAACACATAGAAGTCCATTCATTCAGGTCTCTTTAAAGGATGCACATATTTAGGACTGCAACAGCGATTACTTTTGTTATTACTGATTAATCTGGGAATTATTTGTCTTATTTATCATAATTTAATTAAATAATTTCTTTAAAATGCCCCCCAAAAATGGTTAAAAACCAGTCTCCCAGAGTCCAAACATGACATCTTAAATGCCTTCTTTTGTTCAAACAAAGTTTACAGTGAATTATGTCGTAGAAAAGCAGCAAATCCTCTCATTTGGGAAGCAGAGACCAGAGAATGTTTGGAAAAGGTTTTTTTTTAAAAATATTTTTGCCTGGAAAAAAAAACTAAGCAGGCAAGAGGCCCACATGCAGAGAGGATGGGAGTGGCTAATGACACATCAGCCTGTTGTCTCATGTGTACAGATGCACAGTCTTGCAAGTGTGCAGCTTTTTGATTATGCACAAGGAAGTAGTTTTTTGTTTTGTATCGTGCTATTTTCACAATGAGTGTTCACACGTTTTTATTAGCAACGGTTGAAGGGCTGCAGCATGCTGATACCAATGACTTGACGCTGCCCCATTGTCTGGCTCACCTCATCTCTCATCTCACCTTGCATGGATCAGAGTAATGAATCTGAAAGCTGTGTGTGTGTGTGTGTGTGTAGCCATTCACACATTTGCTGCAACTCTTGCTTGTGCTGTCTGTACACAGACCTGAATTTAAACAGATTAGCGTACGGTTTGATAACAAAAGAATGTCTTGTTATTTTTACTCCTTGGCTTAAAACCCCCCCAGACAAGCTTCGGATTCTGTGAAATTGATGATTGCCACATCGCGTGCTCTTTACACACGCCGATCCCTTTGAAGAAATCTTCGAGCAGTGATGTTCTGATCTTTCACTGAACTTTATGAGAACACGGTAGCAATGAAACATAAGTGGGTGACATGTTGCAAGAACATTTTTTTAAAAATGTATGTTTGCTTTATTTCAGAGGTCTTTATCTTTGCAAAAAAAAGTGTCAATGTAAGGTGTGAATGTAGTTGAACGACATGCTGCACACACTGGTAACTGTATATGATACGGTAGATCTATAAACTATAAATTTCCAATATTCATAAAAATGTTCAGTCAAAACTTTGTAGCTTCAGTTGTATGGATCGTACATGTGTGCATGTCATGTTAAAAACAGGATTTCTTTTTGCACAGCAACAATATGACATAATAATGGAGATACACACATGCATATGGATGTGATTATATGCATTTACAGTATATTACTGCACCTGACTTTGGTGTTAAGATTTCTAAGCAGGTGTAGAGTAAAGTAGAGTGAGTAAATATGAGCTGTAAAAATCTGTATTAAGGGAGACATTTTGTAGTGTTTGTGTCTGTGTGTGTGGGCATAAAATGGAACATTAGCCAGCCGGGGCGATTCAAGGTGAGCAATCAATGATGCTGAGTCTCTCTCTTTCTCTCTCTCTCTCTGAAACTGGGGGAGGGTTCGATGACCACTCTGAGGATGTGGTTTAATCTAGGTCATGGAGACAGGCCCGCTGCACTTTGGGTGACCAGCTTCCTGTATGGAAAATTGATTATTTTACTGTAGATGCAGAGAAAAGTGATTTTTGCCTTACATCCTGCCAACCTGCCTTACATCTTGTGTCAGATAGCTCGACAGGCACCAATATACAGTATAAGAAATCGTAATTTACTGCAGGAATCATGCAAAAACCTTCTATACATGTGAAGAATATTTCCCTAGTGCGGTAGTTCTCTCTGTCTGTAATAATGTGTCAACCACTGTTTTGGTAGCTTGTGTAAATATTTCAGTTTATTCAATTATTTTGGAGTTTTAAATGTTTTGTTGTTAATGTACTATATATGTCTCTATACATGTCTTTATGCTGTGTTGCAGGTCCGGAGTGGGCATCCTACACCCTGGGTGTGTTTGTGTGTCACAGCTGCTCAGGCCTTCATAGAAACATTGCTCAGATCAGCAAGGTGAAATCTATCTTGCTTGATCCCTGGAGCTCCTCTGAGGTGGAGGTGAGTACTCCTGTCTTCTGTGGATGGATTTTGTTCATACAAATCCCAAACACAGTTGAAAGCCCTCAAGATCAGCCATCGATTACTTTGCTCGAAGTAATGTCCGCAGCCTCGGACCCAGCCCACCCTGCTCCACTGTGCGCATCACTCTATGCCTGCTGCTCCACCCCTGCATCCCTGCTTGGAAGAATAAGACAAGTCAAGTCATCCGTCTCAATTCAGCACAGCCTGAAAGGCATGAGCCAGCAGCTGGCAGATACAATCACTATCATTGTGTGTGGGTGTGTGTGTGTGTTGAATCCGGGGACTCTCAGACTTTAAAACTCACTTTAAAGGTTGATTTCACAGTGAAAATAGCAAGAAAGAGGTGAAAAGAACAATTTGTTGTTTTCATACGTCTAGGAGTTAATCAGATTAACTGCGTCATGCCATGTCCACTCTGCGTGCTCGTGTGAATGCGTTTCATTAGCTCTCTCTCAGTCCACTTTTCTCTGGCCTTTTCTCTTGTTTGATTCGTGTGTGGGATCTGTAGTTTCTGTGCTATTGCATGCTGAGCAGAGACGCAAAAGAAGAAGCAGCCATGGCAGCAACAATGTCTCCCTCTGGGCAAAGTGTCAGCCACACAAACGCCGAGCTGCAAGGACCTCATTATATTTGCATGTGTGTGTGAGAGAGAGACCACATCAACCAAATAGACACAAGAATACACAGATATCCCTTCCAAACACTTCTCTTCCTCCACTCTGCAGTTTATGGACTCTGTGGGTAACAACGCTACCAAGGCCAAATATGAACAGATAGTTCCTGCCTTCTACTACCGTCCCACATACAATGACTGCAAGTAAGTGTTACCTACCCCATGCACCATAACAAATGTAATGCCACTCTACATTTGTACTTAAGCGTTTTAGAGGGTGTCATCGATCAACAACATTGCAAACCTTTGCCGACATATTTATATTGTGGTTATTTTGTTCATGGAGACAGTTAAAGTTTTACTGGACATCTTTCAGACTGCAATTCATGTTCCACAGGCAAATGCATTCATTAACCAAGGGGCAACAAGTGGTTTTTGGTAACCAGGCTGACATGCAGAAACTCCTCGGTGATAAAAATGGCAACTTCCTGCGGTTTGAACAGGAAGCAACAATTCAGTATGAGGGTTTCTTCTTAACCATTCGGTGGCTATAGATAACAATACGTAACAACAAAACACTGAGCAGTGAAGTTTAGAATGGACCTGCGTTGTGTTGATGACTGGTGACATGTTTAAGACAGCACAAAAGAAAACAAATCCAATCAGTGTGAAGGGCTTTGAGCACTTTGGGGAAGAGCCATGACATTAAATACTGTGATGCTGATGTGTTGAAAGCGAAATGACTGGTTAAGCATGATGAAATGCAGATGAAATATCTTGCATGCTGCTCAAGATGCATACACATGCAAGGCCTTTGCTTTTGCATGACGCGTTGTGGATGTTAAGCATAATGACAAAGAGAACAGAAAGAGCCCAGAGAAATTAATTTGATAAAGATGGATGCGTGCGACGACAGAAAAGCATGAGCTGTGCAATCAATGTCACCATAGACGGAGGACAAACAGCCTGCATGAAATGTAGCTCTGAGACTCGACATCCATGCAAGCGAATGAGACATTTCCAACAAATTAAATCAAGCATGAAGTAAACATTGGCACCAACTGTTCTGCAGGCTCCTGCGGGAACAATGGATCCGAGCCAAGTACGAGAGGACGGAGTTCGTGTGTGTGGAGAAGCAGGAGCCCTACTTGGCAGGTAGGAATTAAACACACCTCTGTACAGCACAAACATGTCATTCTTTTTGGTTACTTGGGGAAAACAAGTAATTGTCTGCATCTCACACAGCACCACCTATTCAGCATTGAATGAATGCTCAGCAGGAAAACAGCATCATCCATTTATCATTACCAACATTCTTGGGTCAAACAACTGATGGAAACCAGGATAAAGAGTGAAAGAAGAAGGGAAAGGAGGCCTCATCTCATGCCCCACTTTGCGGCCTCCACGTAAAGGAATAGTTCAGTATGTTGGGAAATAATAAAAGTAGTTAACCACAGTGAAAATATTTTTTCTTCTGTTTCTGTGCATTAAACAAATGAGCTTTATTGCGTTTATAAGCTTTAAAGCTGTTGAGTCATTTTCCTCTTGAACAGAGCCAGGCTAGCTGTTTCCCCTTGCTTCCAGTCTTTATGCTAAGCTAGGCTAATCACGTCCCAACACCAGCTCTGTACTTCACACACAGAAAGATGATTTGTATTAATATTCTCATTTAACTCTGGGAAATAAAGCCATCAAGCATATTTCCAAAAATATTTAACTTAATCATTTTAATGTATCTCACTCATCGCAATCTATACATTAAATCAAAACCCATCCAATCTTACCATATGATGCACTCTTAGGGTACAATTGTTTATCTGCGTGCAAACAATTGTACAAACAATACAAGTGTATTGATGTATGCTGTGGTTCAGTGTGTGTTGTTGGAGGTTTTGGCCTGACATTACACTGTCAAAGGCTGTAATAATAAACAACTCATCGTCTGGTAGGGACCATTACCCACAGTTCATTGACATATCCCAGCCCAATTAGCCCACCAGTCAGATTGTCTGACTGCTTGTTAGCTAGTTTGGCAGCTAGACGGTGTGTCAACCTGGCTTATGTTGCAGAGATGATGAGGACCGGTCATCAAGGGAACTAATCTGCCCTTACCTGTCTTTATTCTGCTTCATGTTCTTATCTCCATCCACCTCCATCTCACCTTTTTCTCATGGTTTACTGCGTGTAGTCGTTGGTCTACGCTCAGTTCCTCGCCAAATGTCCATTACATAACCCTTATCTCTGTCTCCGGTCTTACAAATGACAAATGTCTCTTGGCTATTTGCCCAGTGTAGCTTCATTAAAAGAAAGAAATGGGCTCCAACCTGGCCGTTTATCAGACACGGTTAATCAATAAAGGATGCCCCTCCAAAGTGACTGGCAATGAGTGCCCAGATGCTAAGATTGAGCCGTGCGTAGAATCAAACACAGTGGTGGAAGAAGTACTAACAATACAGCAATGTAAAAATAAAATACTCCATTACAAGTTAAATTTCTGCATTCAAAGTCTGATTTAAGTACAAGTACACAAGTGTAACCAGTAAAATACACTTAAAGCGTTAAAGACAATGTACTGTAATAAAATGCACATTGTGACTGATATATTGTGATATATGAAAGTATTAGCTTTTTATTACTGATGCATTAACGTGGACGCAGGGTTTTACTGCTGTAGCTGCATGAGGTGGCCCTTGTTAGTTTAGTCCAGTGGTTCCCAGCTTAAGGGGTGGACCCTTCCAAACATTTCTTTAAATGAAACCCTTCACAAGACAAGTGTCTCTTTGAAACTGCTCACGAACTCATAGACATCTGAAACATGACAAGGGAACAAAACTCCATCCTGATTTTATATAAAGGATCACACTCAAATAGTTTGGAAACCAGCGATTTAATCCAAATATGTTATTTATTATTATGTTGTTATTATTTTATAAGCTTGTCATTTTTCAATTTTATTTTTAACTGTATGCCTGGTGTTTTGACCTCTAGGCGCACACCATAGACTACTAAACTTCAACAAAATGACAATTCTTCACTTCAACCCCTCCTATTTAGTATTTATAAGCAGTTTATAAACATTTAATAAATGGTTTATAGTTGGAGTACCACAATATAACGGCAATATACCATAACTGTGATATTATAACAAAAGAAATACTGATTTTGTGTTAATACACATATAATAGTATACTTTTGTACAGTTATGTACAGTTATGTACAGAGTTTAACTCATTTGCCACAAAGAGACACCA
>JBBPCS010000672.1:6482870-6501818 GCA_037974645.1 Hollardia meadi
CACACACACACACACACACACACACACACACACACACACACACACACACACACACACACACACACACACAGCCTATGAGAGTGTGCCTCCCCAGAGTATAAAATAAAAGGATCTAATGTTGCACTTGCACTTTATGTAATAATGGTGTTAACTTTGGAACTTTAAACAGCATTTTCAACTAAGTTAATTTACCATGAGAGGTGGAGGAGATGGGTGGAGGAACAAGTCAAGATAAACTGGAAAAAAAAGTGTTCCCACTGAGCTCAGAAAGATTTGTAGAGGAACAAGTCAGCAACTGACAGGCACTATCTAAAAGTGATGAGGGGGGGCAAGCTGTAAAATGCATCCTTTTAATGAGTGACCGGTAGGGTTGGGTAGGTTTATGTCATTTGTTAGGTGTAGGCAGAGAAAGCTAGCAGCATGCGGTTCGTTCACAGGAGCCCCGGGATAGCCGGTTAGCTTAGCGCTACGGAGTGCTGCTGCCCTGATTCCCTCAGTGGACAGAAACCCTTCATTTCTTAACAAGGCTTTTACTGTGAAACATTTGAAGGAACGTGTTGTGGAAAACTGGAAGGTTGCAAGGTTCCAACGTGCACCTGAAATGTAGCGACTTTAAGTTGCACTTAGCTGAAGTCTTATTTTATTTATTATTTTGAAGACAAACTTTAGAAGAATATAAGTTAAGATGAGTGGTTTGTGTAATAAATACAATGTGTCACGGTTGTTCCGATGGGTTGTGGTCACAGATTTATAAAGAATAACTAGATACCAGATGCAAAGATGGTGCCTGTTCAATCAATCTAATGATTGATGAATGAATTGCTCACCTGGCGCATACGTCAAAAAAGTTTCATAGCTTCTGGGTGTACTTCTTGGTTATGTGGACACCTGAATATGAGCAGTAGTGTTTCTCCTGCTGGCCCTGCCTACTTTTTTCCGCTCAGCCCACAGACTTTACATTGTGATGATGTCAGAGATTTTTAAATTGCTTTTCTTGGCTTGAGGAAAGTTTTACAAATATAAATCCTCCAGGGATCAAAAATTCAAAATAGAAAGAGTCATAATTGACCTTGTTTGCAGTTTGAGGTTTCCTTTCAACGGCTTTACAGATGTTTTCCCAGCTTTTTTGCCTTTATTAGATAGAGACAATTGAAGTGAGGCACCCCACAGATGTCTCTTTTATAATGGTGGTCTACGAGGAAAATGCTTTTTGGGCCGCAGGGGAATGTTTTGCTGTAATAGCGCAAGTGGCCACTGGGCAAAGATGGAAGCACTACTAAACGCTCTCACCATATCCAGGTTCTAAATGATACATTCATGGTTGTGGTGCTGTTAAAATTCTTATTAATTGGTTCCCATTATGTCCCGCTCAGTAGCAATTTAATCACTGGCGCCACCTAGTGGTAAATATCAGTATACTGGTTTGGTCTGATCTATAGCTCAATGTCATAATTAGCATATGAATTCTTGAGTTATGACTAAACAATGTGTTTAATAGGTCACAGTGACCTTGACCTTTGACCTCTGACCACCAAAATCTAACCAGTTCATCCTTGAGTCCAAGTGAATGGTTGTGCCAAATTTGAAGAATTTCCATCAATGTGTTCCTGAGATATCACGTTCCCAAGTATGGGATGGCCGGACAACCCAAAAAAACGTATTGTCTCTGGCCTGTTCCGGTGTGGAGGGATGAAATAATCTCAGGGTGTGGATTTAGAAAGAAGTGAGCTTACGTTAGCCGCTAATAGCATAACATACCCGAAACTGAACTATTGGTGGTTGAGTTGCATTGTGGGTAATGTAGGTGCCAGGTTTGACAGGTAAGATGAACGTGTGGAATAAAAAAGCGGTTATGCTGCATCAATTGTGATTATTTTAAACTGTCCTCTGTGAGTCAATGTTGTGAGTGAGTGTGACAATGTTGCAAGAGTGCAATGCTAATTCAGCAAGAGTCTTAACAACTCTCAGACTCAGTGCCAACAAAAACTCAAAATAATACATTTCCTAAAAGAAGGGTTTTCTGCAGGGTTCTTGAACTAGACCATATTGTGCAATCGGACAAGACAGATAATTAATACATGAACTACAATGTACATGTACGTTGTAGATGTGCGCCTGTCTCTTGGACAGACACACCTGAGTGTGATCATTAGAAAAGATAGACAAATTATTTCCTGGCTGCCCATGTGGGACCACAAAACTGGCACATGAAAGACAATTATCACCCACTGAGACAAAAAAACTAAAGCATGTCAAACTAATTTAAGAAATCAATATCCTATCTTATGAGACTTCTAACACAGGAACTACTCATAGCTCTGGGGCATATAAAGACACTCAATAACTCCCATTAGTACAGCCATTCTCTGCCAGTGGGCCATGGACAACTGATGGGCCACAGAGCGCAATCTAGTGGGCCTGGAGGCAGTGGTACCGCCAAATGGTGAGATTAAGATTACATTTTTTGGGGAGGTAATTTACAAAGACTCCAATCACAAGATATCATCAGGTGGAGATGTATTTTGCCAGCAAACGGTCCCTCAGATGCAGCGACAAAAAATAGATTAGTTTTTGAAACGAAAAAGTGATGTGGGAGACAACCTGTTCCAGTGAAAGCTCCAAACTGTGTGTTGAGAGAATAAATGACCTTGAATACATTAAATTTGGATTCACAATGGCAAGCAGGGAAAGCACAGTGTGTTGAATGTGGTGAAATCCTGTCACAGTTTATTTTTTAATTATGTAATGTAATGTTACGTTTTTTTCTCATTCATTTGGGAAGTTACGTACGTATGGTCCCGTTATACAAAAGGCAGTAACCTGAAAGTGTGTTTGTGTTTGAATGCATGTGAGGGGTTTGTCGCTTTTTTTCCTCGTTTTGCTTTTGGTTCCATTGATTTAAACTTACCCTAAAGTCGATGCCCACAGTGGAGATGAAGCTGCCGGCCAGGAATGCTCCGTCTTTAAAACGGACCAGTAGGCATGTTTTCCCCACACCGGAGTCTCCAACCAGCATCACCTGCACAAGAAACCAAGAGGGAAAAACTTAGCCAGGAATGACTGGAAGGCACAACTCTAAGACAACCAGAGCTGCGAGGGGAAAACAACTTCAGACTTTCTGAGTAATTGATGAAGGTGAATGTCAGACAAAGCTGAAATAACTAGCATTCAGCCAAATTAGCCCTGTTTTTTTTGGTGCTCTGCCAGTAAAGATGCTGTACGCGAATGGTAGAGCCCGACCGATACATCGGTTGGCCGATAAAATCGGCCGATATGAGCCTTTCACAGACGTATCGGTATCGGCGTTTATGTTTGCAGATTTGTGCCGATATGAAAACTTTTATTTTACAGGATAAACAATGCAGAAAAATGCTTTGGCTGTTAGAAATAGTGTCATTATGTAGTTTGTCCAGCAGAGCGCTCTCCGTCGGCATTGTTTACAAGCGGCACATGAGGCATTGGTTGCGTCACAGCAAACGGTGTTGCGGATTCTCAGCGGTGTCTCCACGGTAAGTAACTAGCGTGTGAAATGTATACTGTAAAGTTAATAATAAACAATGATAGCATCATTTCCCTCCTTTCAATATAACGTTAACCCTCTCCCTGACCGCCATTTGCCAGCTATAGTTTCGGTACAGTCAGTAACTTAGCAGATTGAAAGGTGAGCGTCTGAGCATTTTTCTACAGTTCAGCAGACAACAGTGCGTGGTGGATTTGGTCTGAGTGTTGTTTTCACACTATATTGTTACCTAGTTGGTGAGATACAATGCTGGAAAGTAAATAAACAACGTCCCGATCTTTTATTTTAGGAATCATTGGCAATTTTCTTTTAATATATATATATTTGCCGATATATCGGTATCGGAAATTTCTTACTCCCTAATATCGGTATCTGCATCGGCCCCCAAAAATCCATATCGGTCGGGCTCTAGCGAATGGCTGCGTGACTGCTCACCCATGCATGCATGAGCACAAAAACAGACAGACTTGGGCTACATTCCTGCTGAACACCCATCTAGCATTGCTCTTTTTTTGTAAGTTAAAGGTTTGATGTGATTACTGTTATCAGGTTAGCTGAGGGACCGTGGAAATCCAAAGGCGTCCCTTGGGGTGCACAGAGGGAGCGGAGAGGAGATGAAAGACAGAGGACTGAGAATGAAGGGATGTAACAGGGTCACAGAACAGAAACAAAGGTCTAAAGATCTCACCCTCTGTACGACTTTGGTCCCTATTTCATCTCTTCTCTTGTGCCTTCTCCCTTAAACCGGCTCTACAGGAGTTAAATATTTTGCAGGAGTGTGCAGGGGGAGGCACCATGCCTTTTAATAAAATGCAATCAGTTTCCTCACCAACTTAATGCAGAATAATGATCAAAGGGAACAGCAAGGTGAACGGTAGCACAATGCCCTAAAAATGCTCTTTGTTCATTTCTCTGCACTATCAGAAAGATGGATGAGTACGCATTAGTCTCTGCAAAGCACCGCTCCATGTTATAAAGATACTGTCAAGGCTACAGGTGCTTTTTGATCCACTCTTCCAACATCAAGCTCAACATTACTGATGGGATAGAAAGAAATTTAAGGGAACGTTATTGAATTTCTAACTAAGCATGTTAAAAAACTGTAGCCCCTGCACCCAATAAAAATAACAACCAATGAAGCGAGAATAAGTTCTGGGAGAAGAGGCATGGATGGAACAAGCTATATCGCACTCACATCAAACAACTGCTTCAAAAACACGGAGTAGGTGGCACAAGTCCCTTGAAGCCACGTTTGGGGAGTGCACACTGAGAATCTGTGGGTGTAAATCTGCGCTTGTGTTGTGGTGAAGTGACAGCTCTCCACTCACACAAGTGCCCACATCGGTGCTTACACAGACAGTGACCCTGTGCTGAGCACTGACACAGACGCGCATTCAACCAGTTGCGCGAGTGATTTGTTTGTTGGCTGTTGTGGTTGCGAGGCATGTGCGCACCTTTTCCAGGTTATCGATCGTCTATTGACACAGCTGGAGTCAGCCAGGAGCTCGCTGCCGTTTAATAAATAGAGGTGGTTGTAAAACGAAAGGACAATGAAAGCAACAACGGCAAAAGAATAAAGCAGACCACGAACGGTTTATTGTGCGTATTTTCCTCCTAAAAGAGCAACACAAGCCGAAAAAGTGCCCATATGATATGAGGGATCAATTCTGTGAGATTTTTTTGTTGTTGTAAAATGATAAAATACATCAACAACAGCAGGCATCTTACCTTAAATGAGATGTCATAAAACTCGCTGCTGTTGCTGATGGAGGGTCTGCTGGGATGGACCACACTGTTCATCTGCACAATGCCCGGGCTGCTCCTCGCCGCTCTCCCGGTCCCTTTCCCGGCGGGGCTGCCCGCAGAGGGGCTGCTGGTCGCGGCTTTGCCTCTGAGAGCCTTCTTGCGAGACATATCTCAAGATTTCAAAAGTATCTTTGTGAAGCCCGGCTAAAGCAAACAACAGCCCAAAACAAAACAAAACCTTGGCCGAATCTGCGCAAGAAAATGGGCTGAAAAGTTGAACTTCAATGTGGCAGATTTTTTAACCTGCGCGTTGAAAACATGTTCCTCTCGAACTCGCTTTGGTCGCTGTTAAAGCCGCTTCCTGCTCCTGACAGACTCGCTCCTCTCAGGACAAAAAGCCTCAGCACTGCGCGCTGTGTAGAGGTAGATGTGATGTGGCAGAAAACTCCACCTTGAGCGCAAACCAGCCGGGACTTCGAAGAGAAGCCTCTGCCCCTTTATCTTCACATTAAAAACTCACAAGATTGTGGGCTTTTATATATGTTGACACCAACACATAGCTACTAGAAAATTAACCCAACTGAGAAAACCTGTAAGGGTTCTCCAATCAAATCTACAAATAAAAAATAAAATAAAAAATGGAACAAATGATTTTTATTGTTGTAACCTTCCTCTAATTTGTTGCTTTTCCTTGTGATGTACTGGATACTTACCACTTCAGATGTGCAAGGCCGTCCACATACTGTGATAATATAGTGGATTATAAAAAGCATTAGCAATAAGAAATGAAAATGTATGTAGGCTGTATCTGTTTGCAATTGCTACATAGATTATTGTTGCCCCCAATAAGAAAGAAAACCATGCTGTTTCAAAGGCACATATAGCACACGGCACTGTTTTTAATTTAATGTGAATACGTCTTTGAACATGTGTATTTCTGAGGACTCATGCTGAATCACTTGCAAGGCCTGTTGTCTGTCAAACACATTGTTGGAAGTCCTGCTCCCTCTATGGGCCCCCCCTACCCCAGGGGCCCCACTGCAACTGCAGCACCTGCACCTGCACTGTCTGTATTTATGCCCCTGACACAGACTGGCCCCCATACTAATATCAGGGGTGGTACAGAGGTGACCCATAACTCTATTAATCACTCATTTCATTTTCATGTAGGCTATAATTGTCTAATTTTGTACTGTAAAGCCAAGGACATCCTCTAGATTCCTGTATGAAAACAGGGTTCTAGGAAAAGTGCTTCATATTATGTTCCTATCATTACACATTATCCATTCTGGATGTTAACTACAGTATTAGGATGGAGCTTTCCTAAGAGGTGCCCGATTTTACTGTCAGCACTGCCTTTTACTTTTATTTGATGAAGAACAGGCAGCCCGTATCACAGGGGTCTTCACCAGGTTATTCATCTGACACCGCACCAAGGAGTTCATCTTTGTCCCACCACTCACATAGGCATGCCCATAGCCACACATACACTGTTTCATAAAAATACACACACACAAGTTCATAGAAATACTCACGGCCACACAAAACCTCCTTTTAAACACAAAATCAGAAATATAAAGTACAGCCGAGACTTAAGAGAATGTCATTAGTTTTGTATTTGGTCACAAACAAAGGTGTTTACCAAGTGCTCATCAACGTTACTTCAATTTATCCTCATAGGAAAAATAACATCTCAAACCAAATTTCCAATAGCTGTTGAGACATTTCACTCAAAACCACAAATGTCATTCTCTTCCCTCCTTGTCACACCAGTCCATCCAACTGTTGTTGAGATATTTCTGTCTGGAACAAGGTGGAGTGCACATTGCTATCCCTACAGCCACACTGCCAGCATGACTAAAAGCTGTTCTAGAAAGTTGATAAGTTACCAAAAAACAATGGACTGTATTTCTATTTATAGCAAGTATTCATCTAGACTGACTCAAAATGCTTTACATCCCTAGCCAGCATTCAACCATTCACACACACACACACACACACACACACACACACACACACACACACACACACACACACACTGGTAGCAGAGTGTGTGAATGAGCCACCAGCTCATCAGGAGCACCACTTACACAAACACTCACACACAGATGGAAGAGCCATCAGGAGCAATTTGGGGTTTAATATCTTGCCTAAGGGCACTTTGAGATGTGGACTGCAGCGACAGGTCATTTAGTCAGACAATTCAAGTTGGGTCAGTTTGTTGTCATTCCCCACAAGCAAACACCAGCAGATTAGGAAAAAACAGATTATATACAAACCTGTGAAATCGAATACCTATGTTTGGGCCTTTTCAAATACATTAGGTGGGTAACAAGATAAAAGGTAATATGGATACATCTGAACAAAACAATTCACCTGATAAGCAGCAGCAAGTTATGACACATCAAAACCCTCACAGAAGCAGGCAACTAGGGCAGGAAGACAGGTTGATAGCTTTCTGACACAAGAACACAAACACACATTGAACAGAGCAAAGACATCAATGAGTATGTGAACAAAAAGAAAGGAAAGTAAAAACCTTTCTGTTAGAGTCTCTGTGGTCCAAAACGGCTTCTCGGAAGACAGAAAACTTTTAAAGCTCAAATAGTGTGTGAGGCCTACAGCTAATATGATCAACAGTTAACCAACAGGGTTGCTTAGTTCAGGAATTGTGCGGCACAAACAGCATTATTTCCTCCACCAATAAGCCATCCTAAAGCAACAGTATGGGCCTGTTGTGTAGTATATCCTCATCCCTGTAGACAAGACAAGAATCAGTGGGATAGCAGTTTGCTAGCAAGTACTGTTAGCTAGCTAGCAAAGGAGCAGTGTATAGCAACAGTACAGCAGAGCTAACGAGTGGGCAGGGATTTAGCTTAAATAGCCTTTTAAGAAAAGGTGCGTTTGATATGTTACAGCATGTCAGCAGCACGGCTGCCTGTATAAAAATGGCTTTTGTACAGATAGTCCCCCAGCTCCTCCAAGGGGTTTTGTGTGAAAGGTCTCAACAACTATTTGATGATTGCTAGGATGAGTTGTATTCACTTTGGTAGCCCCTTTCATTAATGGGGAAAACGGGCATTATTTTTCCCCCAATATTTTGTTTTATTCCAACACGTTCCAACACAATGTATTTGGTGATTTGGCTCATGAAGAGGCAACATCTCTCCTCTTTGAGAAAAGTATTACTTATATTTGCATTGTTGGACGCAGAAATTAAGGTGCATGTACTGCAGAGCAAAAAAATTATATAGGTAAAGCAAAGGTGAGTATGTGAACATGATGTGTTATTATAATGATTGATGCCATTTTAATCGTTACACATTCATTTTCGCTTATTCATTCATGGCTTTCATATCTTAGATTATTTTATGCATGCATGAGATGAAGCTGGAGGCCTGGATTAATCATCTAATATGATGTGCTATCCATTGAGGTAATCTGTTTCTATTAGCATGAGCATTATTGATGCAATGTGGAGAAAAAACAGCTGAAACGCAGCCACCTGTGGAACGTGCTGGAGCTGTGATTTCAATGCTGCACCACAAGAGGGCGATATAAGAGCATATGATACAAAGTCACAGATAAAACTGGAGCAGAGTAAAGTTTTAGATTAGTATCCCCAAAACTAACAAAACTCATTATTATAAAATTATGAGAAACATAGATGAACAAGTCACTGTTTTAAACAGAAAATAAACTGTCTAGTGTATCTGAAACAAGTTTTAATCCTCAAATAAAGGGAAACAACAACAAAATATATACCTTATATGACATGCATATCAAAATTTGATATTCATAGGTCATTATTATGGTAGGGAGTGGTAGGCCTCTGAATAGGCTAACTTTGGTTTTCAGCTTTGCAGCCTCCATCAACAAGCTGGTTGTGATTACAGCAGAACAGTCCAAAAAATGGTTGCTGGCTTCTCTGTGACTCGTACCCACACCCGACATAATTCACAGCATAATTCAAACGTCTTGCTGAACATAAAGGATGTCGGTCTGTGTCAGATTCCTCATGCTGTTTACATTTGCACCAAAGAACAGCAGCATTTGCTGATTAGACCCCGATCCTCTGTGGCCAGTAATTAGATGTTGTTATTTCCCAGCTCTGTAATCTAGTTATGTTATGCAAAATGAAATTTATGTATGATTCAACTGCCTTTCTGATCAAGTGCCAGCCTGTCCAGGCTAATTGGAATATGCCCAAAGAACATGGCCCAGAGACCTTTTTTGCTCCCCACGACAGGAGTCTGAAGTGAGCTTGTATTACGTTTAACCTTTACAATGTGTAGCATGAATAATACCAGGCTAAACTCTCAAAGAGGTGGCTCCTTTGATAACATTCAATCTAAACAGATTGAAAACCAACCCAGGAGTTTAGTGGAGTTTCTGTGCAGTGGGTGAAATTTGAAAGTATGTTCACCTCTTACTGGTTTTGGCAAGGGCTGAATGGCAATCCTTCAAATGATCCTTATGTGGTTATTATTCATTGTGGTAAACTTTCGATGTAAAAAAAAAAAAAAGAGTTTTTAGCTTAATCCAACATCAAAGTAGCAACCAAGCATATGCTCTTCCCCTTTTATTTTGCCAAACATTGCAGTTTGCACAAAAAACATGAGGAAATTATTATGCAAAGACTTTTAGATGGGCACGTCACTTATCTGACCCCGGTTGTTTGGTTGTAAACATACAGACAGCTGTAGCCTCTGGTTTCTGCCCCTAAATCTGCAGCCTGTCAGCATTTTTCCACACTACACCTATCTCAGTGCAGAGTATGGAGTGGCGTGTCGTTGGTTTAGGGGAATACAAACCCCAAAAATCCACCAACCCCCTTTCACAACTCGACAGCTGAGATTTGTTCTACCCCTAAAGCAGCTGTCTACTGTCGCAACAGCTGGGCATTTTGGAGGGAATACGGGACATGGATAGAGACAGTCACTGAAAATCCGTCCACAGTTTCAGAAAAATTAACAGCCTTGTCAAAGTGAGTTAAATATGCCCAGCGTGTGTACTGCACAGGCTATAATGTGTAGTTGTGCGTGTCTTTGCCAGCATACATATATGGCGGCACTGGCACAAAAAATTATCCGGGAATACAAATGAATACAAACTGTGGAGGCAGTGTATAGAATTTGAATCAAGTAAATGTGTGTTTTTTCGATGAAACTAACAAGGCAGTGATCAAATTAAAACTCCTCCTCCTCCCCGTGTCATGCACAGTAAAGCAGCTGTGTGGCTCAGCTGTGCATCGATTCACTTCATTCCAACATGTTAATTAGGAGCAAATTACAGCAATCTTTCCTGGGTGCAGGCTCCATGACAGTAAGTCAAACAGCCTGAAAAGTGTGAGTTCAAGTGCAATGTACTGTACTTGGTCAGTTGCTTGAAAAAACATTGTGACTGGAAACATAAGGCAGACATAAGGTTAGCGCACACATACAGCATTTATGTGTGTGCGCGGTAAGGTCATAGCACCCTCAGGGTCACATCACTCTGCCGGCGCACCCAAAGGCCAGGCATTTGTCAGTTTACACAGGGTCAGGTGCCCTGAACGTGGGCTGGGTGGCGTGCACCAGCCTGGCCAGTTGCTCAACCAACGTCACAGCAACTGTTGATCTGTTGGTCGTGTTTTCTCTCAGCTGCCTGTGGCCTGAGCGCCGCGAGGAGGGGCAGGGGGCATCCTGCCAGCCACCATCTCTGTTTGTCAGGCCTTGGCGAGAGCAACCATTCATGGACTGGTACTGCCTGGCACTCATTCGCTCCATGAGGCATCTTAGATGAGAGAAACAGAGTGAGCAGACCGTGAAAGAGAGAGAGAGAAGGGAAAATGGTAAGCAACGGTGCTGCTTGTTTATAGTGTGCTAAGTCAAAAAAAAAAGTTATATAGGACATGTTTTAATTAAAATGAAATCCTATATACCTTTAAAATGGCACTGTGTTTCTCTTGGCCTAAAATACGTATCCTTTATGGAAGGCTAATTGACTGACTAATGAAATATATGATGCATATAAGATCTGTTTTCAATTAATGGACATACAGACTGCAAAAAGTGTCAGAATAATTGGATTATTAATTTTAACCACTGAATATTTATTGCGATAACCAACATTTAAAAAAAAAATTATTATCATGGCCAAAAGAATTCACAATAACAACATTAATGCAATACTTATATAATAATGGAATTTGTTTATTGGGTCTCCTTTTTGGCAATGGAATTACACTCAAAATGCGAGTGTAGGGAGGTGGAGAGAGAGCCTGTAACCATAACTGTACAAAAGCGTCCAAAAAGAACAATTACACTTAATGAATAGTGAAAAGGCAACCGGATAAACTGATAAACTAAAGATCCACAAGGCCTAACATCTGCGCTGCACAATATCAATATTTGGGTTTTTAATCTCACAGTTGCCGTTAATATCTAAATATCATGACAACCTTGTGAAACATCAAAAATGCTACAAAGTCAGTCACTAAACTGTGAGGATGAATTAGAAGCACTTAGGCTAATAAGTGCTGTCAGTTAATGCAGCTTCATTGCTGCAGCTGTAAGTGCACCAAGTCAAACTTATTTTTTCTCTGCTTCTGAATTTCATCATTAGAGGCAAAAGGTGACGCGGTGAATATCAAAATCGTTGCTCTCCTCATTGTGCTGCGTATGCAAGAGTTTGATACATCCACAAACTGTACAAGAGAAAATGGGCCTTTGAAAAAACAATGTGTTCTGGTGGTTTGAAATAACCTTGGCATGATCATTTCGCTCAGTCTTGCCATATTTTAATGTGCTAAATCAATGGAGCCAAGCCCTGACTTCAAATCTGTCATCGTGCAAAATTCTAAATTCTCTTACCTCTGCGTCGTAAAAAAGGTGACACTGTTAATTATGACCGTTCCAAATACGTCATCACATCATCTCAATGTCACACTTGCAATTTCCACCTCTGCTTTAACACTATTTTCACAGTCTCTGCTTTTGTTTTGCTTTTTTCATTTTTAATTTCGCTGTAAACCAGCAGGGGGTCTGTGTTAGTGTGGCCTCAGAGAGCTGTAGCAGGGTTTAATCTGAAGTGTTGAAAATAATACATGCCCAACCCTCCCCGGACCCTTTAAAAGATCCAGACATAAGAGTCCGAGCCAGCGTACCAGGATGGAAAAACTCTACAAGGGTAATAATCACTACCAGGGGCCCAATTTTTCCCAATATTCTGCTCCTTATTTCAGTCCCTTTACTGTATTTACTTGGACATAGGCCCTTTAAGTTAAATTTAATTTGAATCTGCGCTGCATTTCTATGACTTGATTTGTAAAACACTTTTGTTTCCACTTGCAAAGATGTCTGTCATCTTAAGAAACAGAGTACATTCACGACTGATGTTCATGTTACCCAAGGCCCCTCACCATAAATCCTCGCAAATCCGGAGTGCTTCCTGCAAGCATCGCTGTCACAGTGTATTCTGTTGCTGTGGCGATCAGATTTATGACCCCACACATGGTGTCAAACAGGAAGCATTTGGTGTTAAGTGCACTGACTTGCGGATACACACCAAAACATGCAGAGTAAGCACAGAAGTGATGTCACACACTGATTGTGAGATTCATTGTGAAGGATCGAGTTGAAGCACTGAGTAAAATGCGCCGAAGCAGAGAAAAAGCAGAGATCCGCTGCAAGGCGTGCCTGAATTTCCCACTGACATTTCAAACCTCTCCCTGCTCTCAGATGCAGAACAGATTGAGTTCTAGGTGGCTGTAATATTTCACAGCTTAGAGGAGGCCAGAATAAAACATGACTCACTGTCCACTTTCTCTCTCATGCTGAAGGACTGGAGGTGGGCACTACATGTCTGAGCTCAGCTGGAACCACTGCAATAAAAGATAATGTCACCCGTATATGCACACACATAAACACACACACACTAACACACACGCATTGTGTACAAGCTGCGGCAGCGAGTGGGCACACAAGCACCAACTGGAGAGAGCCATGGCGAGCGGGAAAAGGTGTGAGCAGGAAAAATGGTGTGTGTGGGTGAGTGTGAATATGCGAGAGTGTGCGCGTGTATTTGTAGAGTTTTTGCAGTTGTGACAGCTGGGATGAAGGAGTGGAGGCGGCGTGTGTGATTGGAGGAGGTGTCAACAGAGCAAGTGTCTCTTTATTTTCATCATGCACAAGTGTGTCTGTCTGTGGATATATGTTTGTGGACACTATGTACATCTGTGTTTGTGTCTGTTAATATCTGTCTTCGCTGTAATTTAGTCTGCATGTATAGAAGCATTTGATCTTGTTTGATATGAGTGCAATATGGACCTGTCATGCAATGTACACAGAATGTAAATTAGCCTCATGTTTACATGATACATCCATGATTTGTCGTATTCGCTATTGTTTTTGCAGCTGAAAGGTCAATATGATCAAATCACAAAGGAAAAAAAAAAGTTCTCTCTTACTGTTATTTGTTTTATTTGCAAAAAGTCCTGAGCAACCCTATCGCCAGATGTGAACGTCACTATTGTGCAATTCAGCAAAACCTCAGATTCCGTCCAACTCAAGCATTTTCTGCTTTCTACAGCATCTGCAGGTTGCAACTACAGTATGGTTAAGGTTGTTGGGAAAGCTTATGGTTACAGCAAATAAATTATAACTGAGGTATATATGGTTAGGGTTAGGCAACCAAAAAAAGAAAACAAACAAAAAAACGTGCTTATGTTATGGAAAGATCTTGGTTGTGGTTAATACCGTTGCAAATGTTAATGTTGCAGGTCTGTGGCAGGATGTGAACTGCAGTTGTCTGGATGAATCCACCTTGACCTATACCTTTCAGGACCAGACGTAAGGCACACCTCTTCCAGTGTTGGTGCCGAACATTGTGCAGAATCCTCTCACAATGCTGTGATTAGCCTACTCTGGACAATCCACAGACCTTGTTGTGGACAGTTTTCACAAGACTGAAAGTAGTTCCAATTAAAACTGCCCACAGCAAGGTCTGTGAATTTTCTAGGGTGAGAGGGCCTTTGTTTCTGGAATGACACGTTGCTGTTAAAGTTTTAAAAAGGAGAAATCTTAGCAGATAAAACCAAAAACTCCACTCATAGAAAAAAAAAAAGTCTTTTGGGTGAACTTATCCTTTTAGGTTTTGCATGTTTTTGGGCACTGCACCAGTGTATCTGCTTACTTTGCATGTGATTGTGTGTGTTGTGTAGGTAAGGTCACTCCGTCGTTGTTGCGGTAACGAGCCATGGCAGCAGCTGCAGGGAGGCAGGCAGGCCATGATGAGGTCATTCAGCAGGGAGGATTAAGGCCGTGACAACTGGCGCTGCGGCCAGTGCCAGTGCTGACCGGGGCAGTTGTGCAGTGGCATGGTGCTGCGGCCCCAGCTCCACACCAGCATTACCCCACTGTTATTTTTTCATTAGCTTGGTACTGGCCCAGGGCACTGTGCTGCTTGCCAGGCCCACAGCATGAACCCACAGTTGTTGCAGGGCTTTAGAGGCCTTCTCACTTTGTCTCTCTCTCTCTCTTGGTCTCTGTCTGTGGTCACGCATTGTGACCGTGGTCCTCACAGGGAATAAAGGATCGGGTTACATACAAACACACTCGTTAACTCAATTATGCAAGCCCTTACCGCTTTGATGTGGAGTGATAACGCCAGGATTACCGAAGGGACAGATGCCATTTGACCACAGTGGAACTTTGTTGCCACATGTCTCAGCTATAGTTGATGAAAGATGGACAAAATGCACTGGTGAATGTCAGAGAAAAGGACCTCTTATAACCCGAAAGGTTTGAAAGACAGGGACAGACATGGAAGATATCAGAGTGGATGAAAGCATTTTTCTGATCTTCAAACGTGAGCTTGACATTCGGGACGTGAAAGCCGAAAATGGTTTACAATGGATGAAACAGTTCCAAATTCTAAATTCACCTAACATCTGTTTAATACATGAAAGAGTAACAGGAAGTGCTATGTGTGGCTTTAAATGAGGTGATTTCAGTCTCCATTTTCAATTTTATTCACTTTAAATTCTCCTCCTCTTTCAAAATTACAGATATGCATTAAACACAGCTGCTAGCCCTTCATTGGTTTCCACTTTTTTCAGTGGAGCTTGGACATAAACTTAAAGCCATTAGCTGCAGCACAGAGACCAAGCATAGCCAAACAAACCTTCCCTTGGTTTTACAACATGTTCTCTCTTTTTACCCGCCTCCTTCTTTCAGTCTTTCCATTTTCCCTTCCTCCCTTTGTGGCAGAATGGGACTGTGTCTTTAGCCTCTTTTTGGCTGCTGATAAGTGATTATTTATGAAGAACGTTCTTGATGCTTTGCAACTGTGGGATGCTCTCTTATGGCCTGAAGGCATGACATATTGATGTCTATCTCCCACATTAGCTCCAGATGTGAACTCACTGGCTTGATGTTTGGTCAGAAGAACTGATCTGGAAAGCTTTGCAGTTGCAGACCAACAGTCTAAAATAGCCAATGAACAAAGAGATGGTGGTGACAGACACCCATACAGTTATTCTGAGCTCAGTTAAATATTTATCACTGCTTTAAATCAAATACTATATTTTTTATAGCACATCTGTGGATTAAATATACATTAATTTAAACTACAGCAGTCTGAGAACAGTAAACCGCCTTTCCCACTAGGTGGCAATGCAGTTGCAGACTGACATGATAGGGAGGAGAAAAACACCTGTGGGATCACAATATCTCACTTCCCGCTCTCTCCCTTCTGTCCTCTTGAGTCTTTAAGAATGTGTTATATTGCCATTTATCAGCTGAAACTATTTGGTTTCTCTGTTAAAGGCACAAAGATAATGATAAGGAAGAGGAACAGCAAACGTACGTTTGTTGAATTTTTCAGTTAATTTGCAAAATTTATGCAACTGTATCAGTGTTCTGCTGTTTTAAAGATCACAAATCCTTTGTCATTATGTTTTTGAAAACTGATGTTTGACTTAATGATTTTCCAGAGCCCAGTTTAAAGAAATAGATGGCATTTTATTAAAGTTGAACGATACATATTTGGATGAGGGTCAAGGAGAATCCTGTTCCAGTGTCTGCCTTCTTTAAGTCTGATTTCATTTATTTGAATTTAAAATACAAAAGTCACAGTATAGACCAAGTTGGCTCAGAGTATCATTTATCTATGTATGGCTCGCAAAAAAACTAAAAGACACTGATGACACATTTCCCAATATAATTACATTATAAAACCTGATATAACAGTAAAGAAATAAGTGAAAGGTCTCGGGTGACGAAAAACATCTTCGTTTTCCAAAACTTTCTTTCAATGCAAAACATTACATATTTATATTTTCACCTTATATGAGGAATCAAACATGACTGATATAAATTAACAACTTAATTGTTTTTATTTTTACTATGTGCCTTGGAATTCTTATCACAGTTGCTTAAATCTGCATCGTGTTGTCTAAACATGGCAGTAGTGACCAAAAGTTGGCTGCAGCATTGGAGATATAAACCATCTGCACTGGCTGCATCATAAGATCCAGTGGAGAGTGTGACCATGTTCATGATGTTGTATGCTCATGTTACCAAGACAGAAAATGTGGCTAAGCACTGAAACCCCACGGGAGGTAAAACTGAACAGTTAGCAAAGTTTCTTCATGACCTTCTCACCTTTTTTCATTTGAGTTCCTCTTCCTAAACTACAGCCAGAAGAACAACCAAAACAGTGTTTGATGTTGTTAGTGAGGTCTCTTTCTCTGTCTGCCTGGAAGTCCCCTTTTCCTCCTAACTACCACCAAATGGTGTCCCAGAGTGCATGTCAATCATTTGAGGGCAGACTAAATCCAGAAACCCGACGTTGGGATCTCTCCGCCACATATAATGACTGCCATATTTAATGTAAACAACTGGCCAATAAAATAATGGCTCAAATAAAAAAGTCTGTATCAGAAATACTTAAAATGAAGACTATAAATAAAGCTTCTTGTTAGCCCCTGGAGCGAAATCGACTGGGATTTGGGACACTGCGGTTTGCAGTGTTTACTTACATCTTACAGGGGCACAGAAAAGACAAAGAAAAGGGGAAGGATGTCAAAATAGGATAAAGTGGGTGCCGACAGAAGGGAGAGAAGAAGGGGGGAAAGGGAAGAGACAAAAAAGAAGGATAAAAAAAAAAAGCGAGCATGAGAAGAGACGAGCCTGGAATCAATAATCTGGTTTCTCTAGTCGGGTTGAGGAGGGGAGAGCAAGTGAGTGGCGCCTTAGGACAACAGACCGCATCCTTCCTCCCTGTGAGGCAACATGGGGACAGGAAGGGCCACCAGAGGGGGTTACTTGGCCAGCGATTCGCTTCCTGTCAGGGTCCCAGGGGATCAAGTGATAAGTACATCCGGGTCGCAGGAAGAGCCACCTGTGTGATTGTCTCCCTATGTGTTAACCCCCCCCCCCCCCCCCGATGTTGACCTCAATGGCAGCCAGGTGGGGGATAGACAGAGAGGGGGATGGGTGTGGGAGCAGCAGGGAGTAAAGGCCTGAGGGGTGAGGTGGCATCAGTCTGTGTCCTCCCTTCACCAGTTCGGAGTCCTAAGTCTGAAGTCGACAATGGGTCTAGAGGTGAGGTAAAAAGACTGGCAACAATCTAACCCATGTCACAAAAGGAAAAAGTGGTATCTTTACTCATGTTCATTTAAGGACAAATCGGTTCTCCTGGGAGGAAATGGCAGAGTAACAAATGGCATACATCTCCTCTTTTTTCAATCATGTCAGTTTACAAATGACCACCTTCTTCCTGAATGCTGGAGTTTTCAAAGTTGACAGAGCATTTTTAGCATTGACTCTGGGAAAGTTAAGGCTTGGCAAAAAAATTATCATTCAAACATGCCTCAGGAAGCATACAGGGGGTTTCCAGAGTGGGACTTGTTGCATTGAAAATTTGGACTACATTGAAATCTGCACCAAAGGATTGTGGCACTGAGGGCTAGACAAACTTTGCCACTGTGACAGAGAAGGGGAGTTAAGGCAGCTGAGGAGCATGTGTTTGTGTGCCTATGTGTGTGTTTGAAAATGTGCCAAGCCGACTGGCAATTTCCTTGAGATGCCGAGCTTTACCACATTCCCCAGGGGGAAGGCCAAATAAACCTCAGATGTGCAGCAGGATCTGCCCCCCCGCCCCCCATCACTATGTCTCCCCTCTCCACCTCCAAAGACTACAGAAACACACTAGAGGGAAGAAGAAGAGAGGATTAAGGGAAGGGGTGAGGGAGGTAACGTTAGAGAGGAAACAGGAGATTTCTGCAGTTCCATTTTTTCTTTTACTCCTTCGCATGTAAGTTGTCATCATGGTCAGCTCTGGGGAGGTTTGCAGATGTTTATCATGTGCAAGGGGGAAGAAAAAAGAAATCCTAAATTGTTCTATGATGGATCCAAGGTCACAAGTGCAGACCCATAAAGTACAAGAATAACCGTGCAGAGCATAGAAGTAAAGTATTATAGTAGTGTATAGTATAGTAAACGTCCATGTCGTAGGCTGCGAGATTTAACCTCATGAACCTCTAAATCTCTGCGGTGTTGGTGTAACAGAGGCTGACCATGGCTTTGTGATGTATGGACATGATGTATGTGACATGTATGGACACACACAGACACACACACACAGACACACACACACACACACACACACACACACACACACACACACACACACACACA
>JBBPCS010000672.1:6501918-6526861 GCA_037974645.1 Hollardia meadi
ACACACACACACACACACACACACACACACACACACACACACACACACACACACACACACACACACACACACTTTGTGAGGCCAAAACAGTAATCTGGCTAAACTAAGTTTACGTAGGGCACATTTGAAAGAGAGAAAATGATGCCGGGAGCTAAAACCATTTGTGGAGCAAGCCTGCCCCAAACTTGCAACCACATGTTAATCATGTTTGCTTGAATGGCTGTACCAACCAATGCTGTCCTTTCTAATCTCATTCATGTGAGGTTTAGCTGATTCCGACTCTCCTCTGCATCAACCTCTAATTTGACTACCTGGAATGGATCTGTAAACATTATCTGAATAGCATGACTTATTCTAATTTAACTGATCTAGAAATGATGTTGTTTTGAGGACGCAAAGAGTAAAAGTGTGATGTAATCTCTCCTAAATTACCTGTATTTATCATTAAAGCCTTGTCAGCAGTTAAGGGTAATTTTTCTTATTTTAATAAGGCCCTCTGTCACACCCAGTTGCTAACCACAGTGTGTGCTCTTTAAGGAGTTTGGAATCCCACTACACCACATACACAGACACATACATACACTTTTAACACCCCACCCTGTCCTGAGAGTACCCCGGCAATATGTTTCACCACACTCTGCAGGTAAGTAGTGTGCCAACTATATCATGGCTACCATTTGACTCTGACTCATTCATAGCTTGTAGGCCTACTTGTTTTATGTAAGCGCGTCATAATCAGTTTATGACCACATCAAACCTCCACATGGATGTCAAAACCAAACATCACAGTATGATATGGCCAAAAAACTTGAGTTATTTACCACATTCTATAGTTAGCACCAATAAATATTACACATAGTACAAATAAGACACAGTTAGGTCAAATAGCAAAACACTCTATAAACAGACAACTACTGTATATGAACATTAAATCAACAGCAGAGTTACCCATGTGGGGCTCTACACAACAACTTATAGGCTAAATCCCCAGATGAGCACAATAATTTCTCAGTATAATTAAGAAATGAAATTCAAGGGTCACGTATCAACAAACCAGCCGATAACAACAGACACACGATGAGCAAACATCACATTAAAATTCACATCACAAATCCAAATGAAGATGTCTCCATGTGTGTCCAAGTGACGTTTCGCTTGTTTGAATAACTGTTCGGGCTGGTTATATTTTTACGAAGTTTCGCACACTTGCTCCACCTCCAACCAATTTTTATTGGTCAAAATTGATGCCGACATGCTGATGATGTTGCTGTTTCCCTACCAGTCAGCAGTGAAATTAAGACCAAATATCACAGTGTACAAATCACAAATCACAAAAATGAATCATTCTAGCTGATGAAATTATTAGATCTTAGGATAAATACATTAGTTTTAAATAAATAACTTAGACACTGACGCATTTACAGAGGGAGAAATCACAACTGGTGCTACAGATATACTACATATCTGGACAACCTTTTTTGCAGTCCATCTGCTAGAGTTTGCTCACTTGCTGTAATTTAGGAAGAGGTGTGTGTTTTCTGATCTTTGAGTTGAAGTTTATAATAATGTGCCACCACACTTCAATGGGGAAAGCAAGAATAGCATGTGTCTTTTAATCTTTATCTTTATTAATAGTGATGAATCACCCTCGTGCATGATGAATCATACATCAACAAAAGCCGAAATTAACACATGATCCATAGGTATAAAGATAAAGAAAAAATAGCTATACATGGCAAAAATGTTTCATTGAAAGCAGCCAAGCTCGGCCTGGCTCCCTTGTAGTTTGCACCCTGCATAACAAATGTAAAGAAATACACACGCCATCAGGGTGTTTGTCTGTTTACCCACTATCAATTTCCCTACCCTGATCCCATGGGACCTATCTGACTGCATTTCTTCACAGCTTAAAGCTTTTTAATCCTATACTGAGATTAGTATAACTATTAATTAGAGCTAGTAATATAAAGAAATCAAAATTATATAAAAGTAATATATTTATATTACCATAAAAGCAATATATTCAAAAAGTAAAACTGAATCAAAACACATAGTGGACCATAATGAAAATACCATTAATATATGCAGAATATTAATGAACATATCTTATGCATAAGCACATACAGTATAAAACACACTGATGTGCAAAATGCAAAATTCTATATTGTATTAACATCAACAAGTCTGCAAATGGCCATGAATTGCAAATAGAAATAAGGTGTTGTGGGTTGCAGACAAAAGCTATAAATATTGTTCCATGATGGAGGAAATCATTCCAAGTCTGGCATTGCACATATGCAGAAAAACGGCAGTATGGAAAAAAACATATGGATTATCATCTGTAATATCACCAATATCCATATGAAATGTGGGCTGCAATTCAGAGGTCTCGATTCAGGCTAAAGTCTTTGCATTTTTATAGCTTGAATACAATGAATGTACAGTATAGTTCTAGACACAAAAGAGTATACACAACCAAGAAGCATCTCTGGGGGGGGAACCTCGATGGTTTCCAAGCTCAGCCTTCCAATACTGCCAACCCTCTTCTGCAATTATATCATCCTCCTGTGTTCTTAGCTTTTGGCCAGCACTCGTCGATGTACTGTGAAAAAAACAAAACTGAGCTCCCTCATTATTCCCTCTTGCAAAAGTCCAGAAAATCCAGTTTGTTATTGAGGATTATTAAATGCCACTCCTGTAAATACATATCCTTAAACATCATGCCTATCCTAAGCTACATGAGACTGAGCAGGCTTCCAACAGATCCCAAAACCAACTTACAAAACCACAGCAGCACCTCAACCACACTAGCGCTATGTTTATTTTCCCTTTGGACTTTTTCTGTTTTCACAATCTTTGAACAAGTCTATGAGCTGCAGCAACAGCCAGGCTTGTGGCTAGATATGAGCTTGTGATGGACTTGGGGTTACTCTTGCCATACGCAGACTCCTGGGCTCACAGTAGGGAAGTATCCTGTATCAGTACCCTGGGTCTCCCCCACTCATTCTCACTCTGGAAGGATGCCTGTAAAGCCAAAGGGAGGGCGGGGGATGGAGTATGTGTTTCCATTACGACTATTGCGCCCCTGAAACACTAGAAGTCTCGTTTTGGGGATCCAATTTTATTAAATCAACTGTGTGACAACGTTGGGTTGTTTCCACAACATGAGCAGGTATGGTGGGTGTGAGGTGCGCAGACAAAGTGCTCTTTGAGTGCTGTGGTCAGGCGCTTTGCCAGACACCTTTCCACACCTAGCACTTGGGAAGCCTAATTGAGAGTATGGGCTGAGCCTGTCGTTGCCTTTACCATTATTGCACTCAACACATGGCCAAGAGGCTATGATAGCTCTAACACTGTTGCTACCAAAGGCTCATTTCGAGTGTGTATTTGTGTTTATAGATAGGCTGGTTGAATGATTTTGCTTCTGTCGGTGCAGGTGAGCAGGAATGGTGGACCCTGCTGCTGCATAAATGTTCTGACAATGATTCTGTACTATTATAACCATGCTGCAATTACTGCTTAAATGATGAAATATCCAGACTGACATATAAATGGAAAAACAGGTGACTGGTGTGTGTCTAAATGTCAGCAGTGATGTGTGTGTGGGGGTCTAGCAAAGCCAGACAAGAGAGCATACAAGTCCTTTTACCCCTATAGAATAATTGAGAGACTGCAAATCATAAAGAAAGCCTATGTAAATAAATAAGGGCGAGATTATTTATTTGATTTCGGGGAAGCCCGAGCTATAACTCATGTCTCATTGGAGTTGGCGCCTGTGGTGCCGTCGTTTCCAACAAGCTGGGAGCCTCCTCCCTACCAAGCTCCCCTCTGCTCAGACTCAAGACTCAGCTTCCACCAAAACATACAAAGTTGTAAAGAGCCTACACAAACTAATTGGTTTTCTTTACAAGTGTATGGCAATCACAGATGTGATAACTATGCACACTTGACAAGACATTAAAGACATTAACCATCCCCACTCAGGAAAGAAATATGAGATAAAAGAATTCATTAATTGTCTTTCCACTCATGTCATCTATATCTTGAAATGTCCATGTGGCTTAATGTATGTAGACCAAACGAAACGCAAACTTAAATTGAGGATTGCCGATCATAAGGCTGCCATTAGAAATGGTAACATGGACTATGCCATTGCTAGACATTACAAGGAGAAAAACCATGGGTCAGCCACTTCCCTCAAATTTATTGGCATTGAAAAAGTGAGACCTAATTTATAATTTAATTTGATTAACCAGCTCTTGAGAAGGGAGGCATTTTGGATTTACGAATTGAACACAATTGAACCTTACGGACTTAATGAAACACAGGATTTAAGTTCTTTTTTGTGACATAAAAGTATTACTTTTTTATCTCTCTTCATAGGTAATGTGGGATCCCCTGACACTCACCCTTCCTATCTCGTGGTAAAGGGACAGCTGTAGGTCCGATAATCTATCTTTTCTGTATCTTGTCTATTCAGCCTATTACAGATGAGTTAGTTTTTAATGGGTTAAAATTGTGTTATGGTGTTATTCTTGTAATTCTATGTAATATTTACCACGTTAACATTACCATATTTTATAGATTGTGATTTTGTGGTCCTTGTTTTTTTGGATAAAAGTTTATCTTTGAAAAAATGTTGGAAGACTTTGCCATGTTTGTTGATGTTGTATTCCTCTTCCATGTTTCCGCCTCTTTATACTGTCTATGTTTCCCTCACCCCGTGTCCTGGGCTCTGTTTGGCTGTAGTTGTCGCCGATTCGTCTTGATATTTAGCCTGCTAGAAATCTAGTCAGAGGAGGCAATGTGTCGGTAAGCCTCTCGAATCGTGTCTTTGAAGAGTTCACACATAGCGACTGGTGACTGCCAATCTTACAGCGATTTGGCTCCGATCTGGGAGTTTTGTCGGCGAGCTCCAAAATTTGTCGGCGAGTGGATAATCGGGCTAAAAATCATGTAGTGCGAACTAGGCATTACAGTGGAAATGTAACCACTCGCATGCTGGGGTCGTAGCAACTGGTAAACCGAATTCTTCCCTGTTCTTCCCTCTTCTACTGTTAAGGTCAAAATATAGTAAAGAAAATTTTAAGTATAAAGATGGTTTTGTCTATAAATGCAGAGAAATACCTTTTCTATTTTAGTAAGAAGTACAATGCATCAGAGAAGGATAATGATGAGAAAGAATTTGATGGTTCAATTAAGCCTCTTCACACTCCTCACGTTCTTACATGCTGTCTCTCTGCAACAGGAGGTCTGGGAAAAAAATCACTTTTACTTTTGCTTGGATTCCAATCCCATCCCTCCTTCTCTGGGTGTTGGATTGCCAGCTAAACAGTGCACACGGCGGCTGCCATTTTGGCAGGGTGAGTGTTCCCTTACATAGTTATTAAAGCCTGATTTTCCCCTTGGCCCACATCTCCTCAAACAAGGTTTGCTCACTCAATGGATAGGCCTTAAGCAATCTGGGCCCACTTCAAAAGGGAGTCACAGAGGAATTGATTTGCTGAGATGTATGAAAGAGAGCTGGCTGAAAATCAATGGCATGTCACAGCCAGACATGATTATGGTAATCTGTATTAATTTGACCGCAAGTACATAAATGCAGAATAGGACAAGCCGTCTCTGGCGTATGCCCCATCTCACCCATCCATCCATCCACCCACATATGTATGCAATATACTCTGGGCCACACAGAGAAGCCAACATATGGAAAAACCTTTAGAGGCAACGGTGATGATATGTGATAGAAGACAACAAGTTTACAAATTAGCTCGTGGCAGGCTTCGCATGTTCAAGTGGTGGTGTCAGTCTGCATCACATGACATGCAAGATGGAAATGAACAACCAAAAAGAGCAGTTGCTGTGGCGATACGTCTGTGCAGACACACATTGACACATACATGCACCAAGAAAACACACTTGGCTGCAAGCATAGTCCAAATGGCGATACTTCCCCGAGTGAGACAGCACTCTCTGGCCTGTGGGGCTAACAATAGGATCCATTCTGCACCGTCCCCCTCAGCGCTGTTCACAATCCTCCCTCCCCTCCCGCCATGCTTATGACTAATGACCTCGGGGCAGGGGTAAGTTAGGGGTGAAGATGGTGGGTGGTGTTAGGGGGGGAGAGGAATGACGCTGTCATCGAAGATGCCAAGACAACAACATCATAACAGCGTTTGAACTGAGCCTCTGACAAACCCACAACAACAGTATTTTAAACAGACATAACACTCTCCCAGAAATGAAGACTAAGATCAAGCACATGCTGTGTCAGTCACCGTCTGCAAGCAAGCTTTCATCAGCTGGCATCAACGATGTCCGACCGTGAAGAAATTATAAAGAAAAGTCACGTTTTGGACAGTTGAGGGATAGTTCGCTGAGCTGCATTTGCTGCCCCAGTCAACATGCCAGAAAAGCTTTGAACATGTGTTACCGTGAAAAGACATTCCACATTAGGGCCATTAGAAGTGCCATTATGGTAAGTGTGTCACATCTCCCTCTCAATCAAAGAAGATGTTTCAAATAAAACCCACCATATCACATTCCCTGTAGGAATACTTTAAATAGCCTACAGGACTGTATAGCTGTCTGAGGCTATGCATGCATCACTCAGCTGGAGGAATAAGGGAGGGTGGCACGAGGCCAAGCCCAGTTGAGGGGAGCGTGTGCGGGATGTGGGGGGGCTGGAGCAAAAGGCTTGAGCTGGAGCACACAGATGTGGAGGCACTGACGGATGTTTCTGGGACAGATGCTAGCTTTGCTCAAGCATGTGCAGCTGTGTGGACATGCACACGTGTTTCTTTGCGCTTGTGTGTCCAGTATTTGTGTGTCCAGTATATTTGTTAGTGTGCGTATAGGTTTTCTACTGTGTCGGCCTGCGTTTGTTCCTCAGCTTCATACTTAGGTCATTTATATTTTTGGTTCCTCAGTTACAGTAAGAAGCAGGATGACTGAAGATGTCCTCACAGTATTTAATGTTTCTTTTTATTTATTTGTTATTTAATGAATGTTAAACAGTAACAGATGGCAAACTGGCCCAAAATTTCAAAAATGATACATCAAATTCAAGTGGCCGAGATACAATAGGGGACTAAGCCAAAGGATTCACAGGTATCACTGTTTTGACAGCTCACTGCCTTTTTCTTGCAGTCAGTGATGAGCTCTGTGTGGCACAGAAGGACAACAACGCTACAGAGTGAATCACAGTGTGAGCGGTATCTGCACCCCGCTGAGCACGTGTGCTTGTTGTAACTGTAATCACAGTTTATGTGGGTTACTGCGTCTGACTGTGTGCGCACATACGTATGACGGAGGAGCGCTTGCCTCCATGTGTGGTTGGAGATGACGCAAGCCTTGCGAGCTGGTGCAGTTCTCAACTAGGCCCTAATTGAACCGCCTGCTTCAGCTGCCTGATTGCAAACAGACCCAGGTGAGTATATTACAGCACCCTCCTCCTCCTCCACTCTCCTTTCCTCCTCTTCCTCCTTCGCCCACTCTCTACTCCGGCTAACTAATGAGTTTGGAGATCCATGTCATGCACGTTGCTCACTACAGTGCTAATGATTACAATTTCTCCAGCCATCTGATTAAGGAAGTGGCCATTAGAGCACCTTGCCACACTTAAAATGCTCTCCCACTGGCTCGCCACTGAGAGTTTTATGGGCACAGGCAATGGAGTGTCACTGAGGAATAGCTCTGCACCATCAAAGCTCTAATGATCCTTAATAGCGAATGCATGTATTTTACAACTGCACTGTTCACAGAGAAAAATACAATTATATGTAACATCATTCACAAGGTGTAGTAAAACATATAGATTTTGGAGGGAGGAGCTTAGATTGTGGTGTTAGGCACCCAGACAGGAAACAAAACCGATTTTTACAGGGCACCCAAAAGTAATTACTCCTAACATAGGTTGAGGCCTGTAATAAACAATTACTTGGATTACACCAGAGTAGTGCCTCATAAACACTGTGGTTCAGAACTACACCTGAGTTTTCCGCTTGTCTGCTGGCTGGGCCAACGCACTACCTCATAGGAGAACCATGTCTGACAGCTTGGCGGTCCTCCAACCAGGCAAGTACAGGTTTTCTCAAATGCTCTCATCACAATACAGTTTAAGATTATTGAAATGGGAATAACGGAGCTAAGATTAGTGAAGAATTGGCTAGAGGTTGGGAACAGACAGCAAAGACCGATCCTCGGAGTATGGAGAAGCAACAGGTTGTTCCACAAACAGATGCAGAGTCACAGCTATCGGTGACTCAGTTAAAGATCGCCCACAAATAAAGTACATGTGGTTCCCCTCTATCCAGCACAAATGTTCTCTTTCTCTTTCCCCTAAAGGCCAGTAAGACAAACAGCATGGACTCCAACACACTAAGCCCCCCGAGGAGAACTCAGTGCTGAGCAACTAAACGCTTTCCATCACTCTCTTTCTCTTTCACTCCTGGACTCCTCTGCTCTGCACTAAATCTTTCCTCTCGTCTGATCTCGAGCCTTCTGCATCTGTAGATAAAAGTCAAGAGAGCAAATAAAGAAGGGAAGAAAAATGATTCCGTGTTTGTTTTTGATAACAAATCAGCACATTTGTGGTCAGAAACACGTTCCTTGTTCTGCCGTTTCTTGCTTTCCACTATATTTCCCTCTTTCCTTCTCTGGCCTGCATCCCGGCCTCTGCCAGTGGGCGTAATGCTGGAACACTCTGCTCCTCTCGTCGTCTCTGTTTGCCTGTTAGCCCTGAGCCCAGCCCGGCAGCAAAACAGGCCAGCACCCCAAGACGGGGGCCAGGCAGAGTGAGATTAACATGAGCCTGCAGTCATTATGCTGTTCATGAGCCGTGTCCAAAGCAACAACTTTTATAGCAGCAGTAACGCACCAGCTAATCTGTCTGACACCTCTGAGCAAATATACACCACCAATGCCACTGTAAACACACACACACACACACACACTGGACTAATGCTGGCTTCACACATAAGCAACACTAATTTAGGCATAAACACACATTTCCTTTAGTACCTGTTGTGAATTTAAAATTGAGTTGCTGAAGGTGAACTTATGGCTGATTATATGTTTACTGACCTTTGACTTACAGGATGTTTTCTCATGGGCAAATTGCAGCAGCAGCATTGCATGCACTCACATTATGGCAGACCCCTCACTGTCTCCACCAACAAACCACCACCTCTGTCTTACCCATCAGTCAATGCCAGGGATAATCAGTCAAAATAAATCCAATAAACAAAAACGCAGACCCCTACATTTAATTACAGGAATTGGGATCGTGGAGCAGAGCGCTCTGCCAATACACATACTGGCCCCTTTATCAAGAAGCACACTGTGATTATACAATTTAACTGTATTTAACCACATTAGTAGAATAGTGTGCACTATCGAGAGTGGACATAATCTTCGGGAAGAGGAGATGTATATAATTGAATAATTTTTAAATTCTCTCTGCTGATAAGGAGCGGAGTAAAGGAAGCAAACCTCTCCACGTTGGTTGCAATCCCATACCATAGTCTTCTCATTAGGTGTAGTCAAAGAAAGCCTTGTGGTGCAATTGCCCTGGGTCGGTTACTACTGCCCTGTGAGCGAGAGGACAGGAATGATGGTGTTCCCAGGGAAATTGGGGGGGGGGGGGGAGAAGGAGGGTTAAAAGGTCACCAGTGATCGAGGCAGTCGAGGTGGATTGTATTTGAAAAGGCTGCACAGGGTCAAAAACCTGGCTAACAAAATGTGAATTATTGTGTGATATTGTGATATTTCAAACTGAAATTCAGACCTTTAATCTTGCTTTGAAATACATTGGTCTCTACTCTGACTCTTCTAATTATTTGATCACACAGAAAGAAGAGATTTAAGTTTTTCTTATTTTTCTGCAGTGGTATCGCACTAAATCAGTGTGTTGGTTCCAACTGACAATATTGGTCCTGGTAATTTGATTCAATGGTTTGGTTCAATATCAGTGTAGATGTGCACAAAAAAATAGTTTGTATTATCTTACTCCCTTTGTGAAAGGCCCACATTTGGTGGCGTGTGTGGGGTTCCTCCCTTAAGAGAATGTTTTACACTTTTCAATAAAAAAATATCCGAAAATTTTACAGCATTTTGGATCCTAATTATTGCCACACCTGCAACACCCGAAAAGTTAATGATAAGCTTGCTAAAGACTGAAATTATTTATGTGATGTTATCAATTTTTGAAAAAAAGAAACTTATGCTTATATTTCCTTATATTATTATTATATTATATATTATTATTACAGAAAGTGATAAAAATGCACATTTCAGTTCAACTTTAAGAGACATTTGATCTGAAATGTAAGTGTCTCACCCACACTTGCATTGAAAGGAGTGTCAAGTTAGTTCTGAGGAAAAGTGTTGCTTCACACTCACAAATATAATCCTTTCAGACTCAATTGTGATTTTTTCTTTTTAGCAAAGACAGTCAGGCACAATTATTTTGGCTAGCACCTTCTCCAGTGTGCTACTGAACTTAGAAAAAGGCAAATAAAATCTGTTAGACACTGCAAACAGCAAATGATGATGATGATGAGAATGATGTTCCAAAATTACAACGCTGATGAGCCGGGAGATATCTCAGGCCCTGAGAGAGGAGCAAAGGGGCCATGCAGGCGGAAGTGTGGGTGATCAGCCGACAGAAAAGGACATGTGGTCTGGGTCGAGGGTCATCTCAGCCCCATTTCTGCTCCCCCGCACCGCTGCACACAGGAAGTCCGAATCAACACACACGCAAACACAGAAGTGAGCATGCACACACATGTAAAGACATGCACAGGCACACACAGCAAGGAAAAGAATTCCTGATTGCGGCTCCAGGGCCGACCCAGTAACAGTCCGCCTGCAGCAGCCGCGCTCCGAGCGCAGTGATGACCTGCTCCTGGAGCTCGTAAACACAGGCCACCCAGAGAGAAAGAGGGGTAGGCAGGGGGTGGAGGGGACTTACACTAGCCTAGAGGCTGCTCTCCACTGGCCAACTGTCATGTCCTGTGACCTGCCCTAGTGGACCTCGAGCTGTAATAACACACACAGAAACACAGCTCTCACACAAACACAATTAAATCCAGCGCA
Source organism: Hollardia meadi (assembly GCA_037974645.1). Lineage (NCBI taxonomy): Eukaryota > Metazoa > Chordata > Actinopteri > Tetraodontiformes > Triacanthodidae > Hollardia > Hollardia meadi. Next base: position 6,513,016 of record JBBPCS010000672.1, read on the forward strand.
GTCAGGAAGACAGATTCTGTTGCAGATGCTGCAAAAGTTGCCTAAATGTGTGGGGTTTTTTTTTTTCTGGGGATGAATCACGGAAAAGAGGATCGGTTTCTCAGGCTCAGGTTCACAGGTTAGTGAGGAAGAGATTTATCTTCAAACATGCCACAATCTTCTCTGACTGACCAGCAGGTGGTACAGATGATGGTTGGGTCTTTAGATGCTCATGCAAACATGCAGTCAGGTGAAGGAGGAAGTGCACCTGCTCACTAGTTGATCTCTGGCCTGTGTTTGCACTGTGCCTCTGTTTGCCAGTGAAGCAAACCAAGCCTTATGATCTCACTGTTGGTTTGTGTGCCAAAACTCAGACACTTACTTACATGATTTATTTGCATAGCTTAGAGCATAGACCTGGACAGGAGTCCTCCACCTCCTTGAGCTAAGTAAAGGTCTTATATTACAATTTGCAACTTAGTTCAACAGCAAGCTGCAGACTGAAGCACAAATGAAGTGCAACTGCAGTGGAACCGTGTTTCAGAAGTTACCAAATGAATTACAAATGTTCTTTTAGCTTACAAAAACGTCTATAAATGGCTCCTTTCAACCAAACTTTTTTGCTTGTCCAGAGTTAGCAAACAGAGGGACAGAGCATTGATTATGTGCAGGATGTGGTTGGTACTGGAAGATGTTGGGGGGTGTGACATGAAAAAACAGTGTGATGACTGTTCAGAATCCCACCCCAGACACAGACTTTCATTAATGACTAGAGTTCTGGTCATGAACTTGTGGCCTGGTCAAATAATGAACACATTTGTGGCCCTGCAAAAAAACAACAACTCTCACTTCTCGAAGTAGCAACTGAAAGCAATTTGTTATGTTCTTGTTCGATTTTGTTATGTATTCCTTTGAGGACAATCTTAATTTTACTCACCAGTGCCTCAGCAGATTGTGTGCGTTTGGTTGTGCGAAGCGCCAGATGTGTTGGGCACCTGTAGTGTGCTGTCAACACTGAAAAGAGGACCCAGCGGCAAGCAGGACAGTAGGGCTTGTCCAGGCAGACACAGATGCACGGGGTCACACAAGGGCGGCCATTGTGCTGACAACACACGCACACACGCACGTGCGCACGCACGCACGCACACACGCACGCACACACACCTGGGATGGGAGGCAGCAGCAGCAGAAGTGCCACTGTGTTGAACTGAATCAGACAACCAGCTGCTTTCTTGCTGTTACTGGGATCCACCAGTATACCAGTCTGCGCTGGCTGTAAGGGAGCAGAGGTCTGATTGACTGGCCACCACACGTGTCCCCACATCAGATTCTGAATGATAAGATAATTGGTTTGTCACAGTCAACGAAGGACGATAATGCGATTAAATAAGAAAGGACATAATATAAAGAATTAGCTGCTGCAGCTTCTGAAACAGTCCTACAACTACTACTCAAATTACTCAGACTTGATTGATTAAACATGATATTTTAAAAAAAGAAAGTGTGCACCAAATCAATTCTTCCCTTTGATGATGTGGCAGCGTACACAACAGACAAGTAATGACTTACTTACTGCTCGATAATGCAGAGTTTAGGACTTCAACTTGATTTGGGAGTTAGACGTATAAATTTGAAACCTACCAAAACAATGACATTGTTCCACTCCTGACACTTTTATATTTTACAGTCCATCTTGTTTCCCTACCTACATTCATAATGTTCCAGTCATCTCTATGGAGACCTACCCTGTCTCCCAGTAATTCAGTTTTTTATATTACTACCTTGTGTTTTGTGTTTAGGAACTTAATTTCTGCCTAGTCACACACGGGACTTTGACACGCAGTCACTGCGGACTAGTGATCTGTCATTGTTATAAAAACAATTAGTCTTCATCCTGTGTCCAATGTCCTTGTATATTTAGTCCACCCCATCCTGACTTTTTTAATTTAGTTTTTAGTGAAATAAAGTCTGGGCATTTTAGTCTTATCTTAGTCCAAGAAAACCATTACTATTTTAGTATAGTTTTAGTTAATTAAACCGTGTTAGTATATTTTTTTCAGTCATCAGATTATATTGAACATATTTATTTTACATAAAATTTATCTTATCATTTTGTGCTGGAAATACAGGTTAAATGATCAAGAATGGAGCATTGCAGAAAGTTTCTGGTGGAGTCTGATGGTATAAATTTAAGCAATATATCCAGACAGAAAGGGAACATGTTCTGATTTACATATATATTTTGAACTAACACGATTCAACAACTGGCCTGGGACCTTATACTCTTTCCTAATACTTTAATTTATTAAACAATGGAAACTGTACAGACAATAAAACTTGACAATGGAAGTAATGCAACATTTCCTGAAAGTGCTTAATGTGAGCTGCCAGCATAGTCCTGAAATGGTTTGTGCAGGACACAAAACTGAAGTGTGCAGCACAGAAAACAGAACAGTTGGTTAAGTTTTTATTGTTTAATTACGTCAGTGCCATCTTGTCATCATCTCGTGTTAGTCGTGTGTAAAAAGGGTCGCTGATGAACATACTCATATAGGCTAGTATTCGTTTATATACTAACACTACTGAAGTTGATATTTTCTGTCTTAAATCAAGACCATGGTCTCTCCCTGACAAAGTGCAGCCCATGTCTAAACAGGACCATACGAAAGTTTAATAATTCCATAGGAGTGGATATTGTATTGCAGGATCTCCTGTTATGGTGAATTTATTTAACATTTTTGTTACTTAGCAGATATGGTAATCAATATTTCCTCATAATGTTTCCTTCAAAACGTATTTGCTGTTGCAATTGAATTGTATATAAACTTGTAAGAGGGAGAGGGTTGTGGTCAGATCACCTTGATTCTGAAAAAGAAACTGTCCAAAGTTCCAACTTTTGAGGTTTTTCAATTAGTGTGGCAGTTGATTGCTAATGATTACATTAGCTGGATTTTCGAAGAACAAAGTCTTATCCGATCTATCCAATGAAATGATCTATTTTTGGTTGGCGCACTGATATGTAAACCCGATTCACTGTTAATTCCACCTAAACCAAGTTATGAAATTATCAATGACATGTGCTGTTTGAGGAAAAATTTGAAAGTGAATTCCTGAATCAAATCGACAGAAATGATGTGTGTACATCGCTGTAATGGCCTGATATGGAGGCAAGAATAGCTATCTATTGATGATTAATGATTACAGGGTTAATAGTTTGATGCCAGACTCAGCCAAGTTTTCCCAAAAGTAACTTAGCATTTATTTAATTTTTTTGCGTATCATAGGTATTGCATGACAAAAGCAAGAATTGCAATGATTTATAAACTTTTTAAAGAAGAGATCAACATATAAGATATTTGTATATATTAAGAATGAGGAGAGGAGGTGTAAATCTGATCAGAGATCAAAACATGCTATAATTAAATGCAACATTTTTTTCCACCATAGCAGTTGAGGGTGGACGATAACATTCCTCCAAAGCTCAATGCCAAGTTTAAAAATGCAGATGTCAGATAGTCCCCCATCCCTCCATCCCCTCCTCTCCTCCACACTTGATCTCTCCTCTTTGATTTATTCATTTTCTATGTTGGTGAGCCAGACGGGACAATGGTGTCTTTCATAACCGAGGCCGTGTTCCCACTACCAGCACCCTGAAGTCCCCCATCCACCAGGCCGGTCTGATGTGACCTGGTCATGGAGGACTGGTTCTAATTGCGAAGGAAGCACAGAAAGATTAATTCTATTGGGTCATATATCAAGTAGATACTGTTTATACTACACCATAGAAATGTTTATTTGGTAAAACATTGTCAGGCAGAAAAAACAACCACAGAATAGTCCACATTACATGTAAAAAATGTTGCTGTGCTGCACTTTTGACTCTAGTCTCAGCTAGATTCACTGGTTAAGTAAAAGTCATATAAAGTATCCAAAAGCCCTGAACCTCAATGCTGTTATTTCCTTTATTATGTTGGGATTACAGGGATTTAAGTACTGTATTGAAGAGCTTATCTTGAGATGCTGCAGTTTTACGATATAGAATAGGACTGTTCCAGGACAATTTGAAAGGGATATTAGAGGTCCACCTTGCCTTATAAACAGAAGCCAGAACATTCATGTTACTCCCTCTGAGAAAAAGATGAAAAACCAAAACGGAAAAAGACTTTCAGATTCAACAAGCACTGGAAGCACTTCAGTGTTTTCTGAAAGTTTCAGTTCGCATCGGATGAAGCAATCAGTGTGGGAGGAAAATATGGAATGAGAAAAGAGGGACAAGAGCTGGAGGGAATGAAGGAGCAGAGAGAAGGGCAGTCAAATGAGGAGGGGGGGTGAACAGGGGTCATGTTGCCTCCCCCTGTACTCGCTCTCTGAGGTGCAGGGAGGCTTACTGCATAGTCAAGGCTCTTGCTCAGAAAGACAGCCTTTCTTTTCTCCAGGCCCTCGCTAATGCAATTGAGAGAAATTAGTATAATTATGCTCCATATTGCAGATTGAGGAGGCAATGTGGCCCGTGGGACGAGGATGGGGAGGGCAAGCTAGCGTGGGTATTTGCTGACGGGAATAACTAATTCATCAGCTACTTTTGCCATTTATCAGAGTACATTCTTGCATTTATAACATTAGAGCTAATCAAATAAAGAGGTCCTGGAATGCTGCATCTTTCTCAAAATGTGATTCTGTTAATGTGAAGATGACTCCTCCTCCCTCTGGCCCCGCGGCCCTCCTATAATCCACGTTCCAGCTGCTTTGTCCACTTGGTCGCAACCATGTTAGGCAGAAAAACCTGTCCGAGCCTAACTAAGTTGTCTCGCCTGCAACATAGTCCCCTATGTATAAGCCAATTCTGGTGCCGTTGTCTTCCATTCAATAACAACTGCACACACGCTGAAGCAAATGTGAGTGAGCTGCAATGGACAGATCCATTTCATGAGTCCACTCTGAGACAGATGTCCTCGATTCTGAGTTCCTCTCTTAAGTACATAAAAATACTCTGCTACTAATATTTTATTTAACATGGTTTTCCCATATTAAAATTTTTTTAAAACACCCAAAAAGGGCCTTTGAGCCTCAGTCAGACCCGGACTCAGATGAGGAGCCTGTTGTGCACCAAAATCAGCAACTAGCAGACATATCAGAATGCTAAGTGTAGTTAGCATCTTTTGTTTATGTTGTTTGTTAGCTTGTTAGCTTGTAGCTGGCAGTGGCTGACACAGCGTTAGTGGTTGTGAAACTTACAATAATATCTGCTATGATGTTACAGTGTGTTCACATCATGATAACCAGCCCTCATTATCAGTAGTAGTATTTGCAAATTAGACAGCGATTGGCTTTCGTATTTGACGTATCAAATCTACGCTTGAATCTCATGTTTTTACAAAGCATCTCCCCCTCCAGTAGAGGAATGTGAAAACACTTTTCTAGTGACAAACTTTGGACCGTTACACATCAGTATAGTCCAGGTCAGACATTTTAGGGGATGTAAACATAAGAAAAACACATTTTTGAGTGGAGGGGGTCTTTAAAAACAGAACGGCACAATACAAATCTATATCAATAATGTATTTCTGTACTTGATATTGGCTCTACTTCCTAGAAATGGCACAGGAGGTTCTTCCAAGCCCAAATGAAAAAGTATGCATTTGTGCTTTACTTGTAAAAGTAACTTGTTACATTACTACATTACAGCCATGAAAAAGTAACTTGTTTTACGTTACAGTGTTACATACTGAGAAAAGTAATTCGTCAGAGTACTTCTGCGTTAGCAAAAATGACAAACACTTTATGATGTAGTTTCAGCTGGGGGATGTGTCAAGTGGTGATCACCTTCATACATAAACAAACAAAATAAACTCAAAAATGTCAAGAAAGGAAATAAAATATTATACTTATTGTCCAGAAAAATACATCTGTACACCCTCTGAATTCAGGTTTCCCTCTTTAATCAAACAAGCTTAATTGCCTCGTTAACTCACCGTAAAACACTTCAAATGAGACATAAACGAAATAAAACTCACCAAAACTGTCTTGGTTTCTCTTTCCACTTTTCCAACAATAGCCAACTTGGAAACTTGGTGGAAATAAATTCTTAATTCACTGAGTTAGATGTGAATATATGCTGGGTCCACATGCTGTTTAATTCCCTGCTACTAACGATCTGACAGCGACCTGAGAAGAAGCATATAGGCACAGAACACCAGGCTCTATGAAAACAGTAAAACTCTTCGGCTCTTATAATCTACAGTAGGTACAGTATCATGTTTCAATAAACATTCAATTAAGGCAATAAAACACAGGGAAATGCAGTGATATTTTAAAATGAACAGATTGTTTATTTGAAAACATAAAATAACTGATTACTTGAATTGCAAAACGACTGCGTTACGTTACTCGTTACCACAAAAAAGTCATCTGAATACTCTAACACACCCAACACTGTTAAAAATTGCTGTATCCAGAGGTCAAAAAGAGGTGCAGAACAACGGAGAAAGATTGACTTAAGTGCAAGAGTTGTGATTCTGCTTTAACACCAAGATAGAGAAACTCTTGATTCTTTCTAATAATCAGACACATTAATGAACTGAATATATAATGATATCCAGATGATTGACAGGAAGTGATGAGGATGTAGCACGTGTGACAATGTGACCTTGAAACACACTATTGGAAGACCTCCCCTTCTTCAGGCCGTCCGTCCGTCCGTCCGGACCCCACCCTGCAGAGATGGAGGGAGCAGTGGGGGGTGGAAGAACATCATTTGATCCCTGCTCCAGAGAGCACCGGGCCTACACATCATCTATATCCTGTTTGGGAAAGCAGCCTTTTGAAACCCATCTGCTCATAGCTCCCAATGGCATCATCAAAGACACTTATGAGACAAGAGCCTGCAACAAGAAGAGCCCGGAAACCAGTGACTGCTTTTCATGACCAGAGATTCAGTATATTTGTAATTAAGATCCTCAAGAACAAAGTTTTAGAGCGGATGAAAAGCTACGTTTTAAATAAATATCTGTGCCAAAAAATAAGGTAAATAAATGAAGAGAAATTCTCAGCAGAGCTGATGTCCACCCACGTCCACTGGTCATATATTCAGTATTTTTCTTGTGGGAGTTAACAGGTCAAAAACCAGATGATGCCTGTTTTGGTCTGTTATTACATCATGTGTGTTACATGTATGTGACAGGAGTCAATGAACGCACAGACGGAGAAGGAGGAGACTTTGAAGGGTTCATACAAGTGGTTTTAAAGTTAGAAAGTAATTAAGTTTATAAAAGTAAGATAAAAGGTCTGTCAGAGGAATAAGTGACCAGAAAACAACTTCTATTGATTGACCCAGATTTGTTTGTGAAACAAGCAACATACACAGTGCATTAATACTTATAGGCCACATTAAAACTCAACAAACAATGAATATTATCTAATTTTCTTAGTTTCAAAAAACAGCATTTTTAAATTGATTATGTAAAAACAATTGACAAAGTGAGCATCTAATAATTTCTACAGGGGAACATTTTTTTTAAAAAATTATTTGAAAATATCAAATATACATGCTGCTAAGCTAAAACAGATGACTGAGACAATAATGTAGCGAAACCATACCAGTAAGCTCAAAATCATTAAATCATATTAATAAACATTAATTACTGAAAAAAAAGGGTTCAGAATTCTTTAACTGCTTCACAATGAAAAACTCGTTTTAGAGGAGCTTTACGCTGGAGATTTGTGGCAGTGCAGTGTAATAAAAAGTTTTGTGACCAAAAAGGGGGGGAAAAAAGAAAAGAAAGATTGTCAAAGTTGTCGAGACACATAATGTGGGTCGTTAATCAGTCACGGGCTGAAGGGAGGCGGCTCCCTCAGGAAGCAATTAGCTGTGTTGGACCAGTTGCTAATAAAACACTTGGGTTACAAGCTACCCACAGCCCAGCCAGGCCAGGGGACCCATGCTACTCTCTCTCTCTTTCTCTCTGTTTGTGTGTGTGTGTGTGTGTGTGTGTGTGTGTGTGTGTGTGTGTGGAGGCCTAACAGGTAGACAGAGAAGCTACAGTAGCAGCAACTGGTACAGCAGCACTATTTGTCGGTTTCAGTCGCTGTTAAAGTGATACTTCTGTCTGAAATCTCTTTTGAATATCAAAACTATCCCACTCCTCAAATATAATCATACCTCTGATCTCCATCAGGATGCTCTGTATGTTCTACATTGCTATAGTTTGGTTTATTGCTTCTGTGTCATAATTATGCTTTAGCCTTCATTCAACCACAGAGCTGTAAGCTGTCTTTATTCATATTTTGGTGAAAAAAATAAACACATATTGTTAATAAACACAAACATATTGTTGTTTTTTCCCCTTTCCTTTCCTTTATTGTGTTATATACTGTAGCTTTTTTTGTGCATGCAAAATATCTGCAAAGTTACAAGTCCAAAGTCCACGCCAAAGTTAGTAATTCACTCCTACACAAAACACACTGCTCCTGAACTGCCTGAAACGGATGTATGAATTTTGATGAATGGACTACATTATGAACGAGAGCCAGTAATGGTACAAGCTCAAGAATGGATCAATACCGGCGGTCTGTATTCCGACTTCAAAGTTGGAAGCTTTAAATTTGGACATGTGTCATGTTGTGTTACTCTTTATTTTGTAGATTATCTTGTTGAATTAGGCGTTAGCAAATTGCTCGGCTAATGTAGCTACTCCCAGTCTGGGTTAATTTTGGTCTAATGTTGTAGTATTGAGGGACAGTCAAGAGAAACTGTGGGAATGTTTAAGCCTTGTTTGAAGCCAACTTATTACTGAAGTCAGTTGGATGCAGGTAACAGGCGTTAGCTTTCAGCTAACATTAGCTTTGTTTGTTACAAAGCCCGTTTTGCTCCAGGATTCTTGCCAGTATGTGTGCGCGTGTGCTACATTGAAGCATGTAAACCTTCTGGTAAACACATAATCTAAAAATTTGAACCTGAAAAGCAGAATTTAATAGCCACATTTTATAATTGAATGAATTTTATTTGTGTCCTGCAATCTTGTAATTATTGTACACCTTAAAAACATGCCAGTAATCAAGCTTCTTTTCAAATTTTGGACAAATTGTTCACTGAATTTAAAAAAAAAATGTCCAAAAGAAAATACAAATTAATGTTTGTTTTCTATAGACTAGGGTTATGCGAATATTAGGAGATGACCACATCAAGAGTAACAGCACTAATTCAGTTGAGTGCCATTAAACCGCAACATAAGAAAAAGGCACAACAAAATAACGTGATTAAAAGAGCACGAGTCAAAACTCAAGTGATTGAAAATGACTAATTTGCTAAGTCTGTTTTCATTGCACTTCGTTTTGCATTTTGTTTTTATTGATGCACCAGCTTTTCTACCTCAGTCAAGCGTTAAACCTTTTTTCCAATATTTTGACTCTTTTCCCCTGAATTTCAGGCATGTAGATGGAAACTGATCAGTGCTAGCACTGGTGAGTGGTCTGGCTGAACCTAATATCATTCTGTCATAGGAAAAAATTCTCTGGATTGTTTGTATCCTTGTACTCTATCCTAAACATAGATCCGTCTATGTTTGTATCCTATTGTGTCCTTGCAAACTAGTGTCTTGGCGAATCTGGTAATCTGGCTCTGGTATTAAAATTACAACGAATTAAAATATTAGCATAAGAACAAAAAATATAAAATAAGAGTAAGCTACAGTATACAAAGGGGGGAGTGAAAGGCAGCAAATCATGTTCCCATAATGAAGAGCCACTGCCCTCAGTAGAGAGACTGCAGAGTCCAGAAAAAAGCAGCCAACAGCCATGAAGAGGATCCCAAAAACCATTGCTCACGTTGTAGCAAGTGCAGTTAGATCAGGTTTCAGCTTAGGGTCCAGGCCCTGCCAAAGCCCAGACTCTAGACACAACAAAACCAGCCCATTTAGGAAACAAAGCCCAAGAAACGCCATTTCAAACTCTTGCTCAGAGGGAGAGCCAGGGTGAAAAAAGATAGAGGGAGAGGGGAGAAAGACAAGACAGAAAGGAGGAGGAGGAGGAGGAGGAGGAGGAGGAGGTGGTGGTGGTGGGTATAAGTGGAAGCACATTGACAAGCTAGCACTTCTCTGCAATGCCCAGTCCAGCTCCCAATGTTTAGGAGGGATCTGTTGGAAAGATTGGTTACTGACTATGCACTTGGGACCCAAACCTCCACTTGATGGCTTTTTGCAATGGATTAGTCTCCACAAAAGCTCCCATTTTTCAAATTTCGGAGGATGTGTTAACTTGTGAGCATCAAATAAACCAGCGCCCGTTTGGCTGGCAGGTATAAAAACCATGCTTCTCTGAAACGGCCATACAGTACATCTCGTGTAGCAGTGGCAAAATGGTTCGGTACTTACGCCATCTAATATGTGTAATAAAACGTTGAAGCCTGGAGAAATGAGATCTGGAGTAAAAGTGTAGGTGAGACGCTAATCATTTTAAGATTTTACTTCAAAGCATAAAAACGTCAGAGATGGCGTAGTGCTTTCTCCAACCTCCTTAGGCGGTTATCTTTTCAGTTTGTCGTGAAATGCTGAAGATCTGTTATTTTTACTATATATTTTTTATTCTATTATGTAAGATTATTTATTTTCCATATAGCTAGGATTTGGCTGCTTCGGCAGTGAGATCTCTCTGAAGGAAATTAATAACTAGTCCAATGAAAAAGAGGGACTGACTGCACATCTACTGACAATGTTCATGTAGTTTTCAGGGTTTTGCACAAACACAACGGAGCCTGAGTTATTCCTACCACAGAGCGAGCATGATTGCGCATCTCTCAATTCTGGTGTAAAGTCATTTGTTGTGGGAAAACATGTATGTATGTTTAGTTGCACATGGAAACCGAGGTGTGTCTGCAGGCCAGATTTTCACACGCTGTGTGGTCCTGCCTCGAGAGGTGAAGGAGCAGAAGAACCTCACCCTTCGTCAACAGAACCGGAGAGTGTATTCTCTGGAATCTCGGCAGAGTGATGGTTTGCTTTTCCCAGAGAATGACTCAACATAGAGAGAAAGAGCTCTCAGGCCTGAGGGAGCCAATGGCAGGCCAGATATTCCCAAGAAGGCGGGTTCCACAGATGAGGTGAGTCAGCAAATGTGAGCAATCGCTATGTCAATAGCCAGATGATTTAACAATAAAAACAGAGAAAATGTTCCGATGTCTGAAGATGAGAGGAGTGTGAGGGAAAGGGTAAGGCCCAAGGAGCAATGAGAGCAGCGGGAAGGTTGGGGGAATGATCGGGGGGAATTCTCCATCCACATCCTCCTTTTTATTTATTAAAGCAATTTAGGTTAGGCATGCCCTCCCCTTCCTCTTCTGCTGGCCTGAGGGTCTCCCCAGCACACATGTTCACTCTGTGGCCAGCTTACAGTGATTAGCCAGGCCTTTCCTCTCTGACAGGTGCACCGTCACGCTCTCACAAGCCCCCACTGCTCCGCCATAGCAGATACAGGATACACTTGGTGAATCCTTCAGCCAAGTTCATCTCTCTCTCTCTGTGTAGAAAAACCAGCAGCTAGGAAGACAATCGTATGTAGCCAGTAATGTAGGTGGAAGGATAATTAGGCAATACACAGATGTTAGACTACATATTAGTGTTCATTTCGTTCCATAAGATGCTTTTGTGTATTAGTATTGATATAAAAGCCACATATATCTTCCACAATTTATAGTCTTTGGGTTAACCGCAGTCAGTGGCATTTCCTCGAAAGGAATTACACACGGCCAATATAAATTACCAACTTCTACATTACAACATTCAAATAAAACAGATATTAGACAGGCCACATTATGTTTCTTGAGTTCTGTGAAAACTAAAGAGCTTGCTATTTGCCTTTTTCTCCAATTTAAATGGCCTGTAATTACTTTTCGGTCACAGGGAATCAACTTCGGTTTTTACAGTTGTAAGTACTTAGGGAAAATTATATCCTTGGCATCTGAATTCCACCGTGGCACATGCTCTGCTTCCCAGGTCCACACCGGTCTGATCGAAAAAACATCACCAGCAGCAGCGGCGGCGGCGGCAGCACTGTGGCAGCCTCGCTGTTTGGCAGGCAACACAATGCAGCAAATGCAGAGAAGCCGTAAGAATCGGGGAAAAAAAAGAAAAAGAAAACCCAGACATGCCGTCTGTCTGCTTTCCATTCTCGATGTACAGTGTAGTGTGACACTGCTTACTGGGGAGGTGGGGGTAAAGTAGGAGTTTTACTAACTTAAAATGAGGAAAAGGAATAACAGTGATTGTAACCAGAAGGGATGATAGTGCTGAGCACCAGATGATGACAACTAGAGAGTACACAAAGAAAGTAAAGATACCATCCAACTCTGGTGTTCGGTGAGCATGCGTCACACTTTCAGATGGATAGCATGATGTATGGAAAGGAGATTCAGTTGGACAAGCAAGGAGAGGCCCTTACATGTGTTGCAGCTTCCTGACAATTACAATAAAACAAAAAACAAAAAACAAACTGGACCTGTCAGTTCAGTATCTGGTTACCATATTTTCATGTAGTCCAGCAAATAAAACTCACCTCAAATTTAAATCCAAATACATTTAAAGTATCTTTTTTAATCAGACATTATAGTCAACAAGTCGCTCTGCTTTACATATATGTCCCTCTTCCAGCTTGCCCGAGTGTGTCTTCGCGATGTGATATGCTTACAGCTTAAAGAGAGGACCTGCCTCCTCGTGTTTAAGAGTGTCCAAGTGAGGTTTGGTGTGACTTCTGCCTCAGTTGAAACTGTCCTGTAAATGCAAATTTTCACTTTTGCATCTTATTTTGCATTCAAAACTGCCCAGTTTATGGTGGTACTGGAAAAACATGCCGTATGTAGGCCAGAAAAGAGAGAGTGGTAGCTTTGAATAACCAAATAACCTCAGCTCCTCTCTGTTCATTTTTCATATGGCCCCGGCCTTTTTTCAATGCAAAGTGGCCCACTTGGAGCGATGCCTATCGCCACACGTGTTAGTGTGCCTGCTGAAAAATAGGGAAATAAATGGTGCAGATATGACAGTTAGCTGGGACTGATACTTCCCTGTTCTGCTGGAGTTCAGTTTGGTTTTTTGCATTTGGTTGTTTGTTTTTTTTCTCACATGAGACTTAAGTATGTCACACACGCACACAAATAAATTAGGTAACCAATTCCTTTAAATGTAATAGGAACGTAATATTATGTGCTCTCTCTCGCCCCTCTCACACACACACGCGCACATAGAAAATAATATTCTGCCTTGTTTGTGCTGTTGTCTAAATACAAAATCCCCCCCCCCCAGCTCCTAACCCCAAATCCCCAGCAGTGTCCCAGGGAGGTGAAACCCAAACCAGAGCGCAGAGAGCTCTCTCAACTCCTCAACCTCTCAACACATTCTCAGCACTCCCCTTTGAAAATAAACCACGCCGGCAAGCCCCCTGTCTCAAACTCTCGCCGCATGCGAGCACACATGCCTCGCACTCTGCTGGGAGCTCTTTGGAGACTTCCCCGCCGCTGTTCCAGGAAGCAGATGTGAGAATGGCGGCAATCAGGCATGACGTTTCACTGGGCAATGTGGAGACCATGACTCTCCCAGTGCAGGAGAGGTGAGATGTGGCGCATCTCCTGCGGTTGGCCAGAGTTGGTTAAGATGACAACATGTGATCAGTGCCCTATCAACAGCATGCGGCTTCATTTTGTCAAACTTAACAAACACAAGTAGGAGGTAAATAGCAGCGCTTACATGACAAATGAATTGATGTTAATGAATGTAGATGAAAGTGATGGGAGAGGAAAAGGATAACAGGGACTTCCACACACACACACACACACACACACACACACACACACACACACACACACACACACACACACACACACACACAC
>JBBPCS010000672.1:6526961-6538672 GCA_037974645.1 Hollardia meadi
CACACACACACACACACACACACACACACACACACACACACACACACACACACACACACACACACACACACTGAACTTTACCCAACCTTTGACAGCAGCGGTTGTAGCAGGCTATAGAGCAGATCGGGACCTACCAAAGAGGCACCTTTTATCACCTTTAAATTGGGGTGTTGCGATATACATATTTATTGACGATAACCCTGATATGAAAAAATTCAATATTGATATTGTGTTAACAATACACATATAATATCTTGTAAATAATCGTTTTTTAATCTTTTCACTATTCATTAAGTGTTCCATTATTATGCTGTTGTACATTTATGTTTACAGGTTCCCTCCACCTGCCTACACTCATGTTTTGAGTGTAATTGATTTGCCAAAAAAGAGACATAACAAACAATAAACAAAGTTAAAGATGAATTTCCTTTTGAATTAATATTAAAATGAATATTCTAACATTTTCTATAGACAATTTGCTGCGATAGTATCATTATTGTGAATTATAGACATGAAGTGAAAATCTGATATTGTGAAAGCCCTAACTTGTAATAGAACTTATCAAGAAAAAAAAAAAAAGTATTGAATATTTGCATTACAGGCACAGAGTGAGCACAGAGTTGCTGAAATATTTATTTTATATAGACCAGTGACACGTTATAACAGTTTCCTACACTGAAAAACATGTGGAGGGATGGAGCTCCAGATGGCTGCAAGACTGCATTTTCTGAGCTCCACCTTCTAATGATGATCTCTGTCACACTTCCACAGGAACAGTGAAAGACCCAGAATGTGTTGTTTCTAACTATAATCTGGGGCACCGCATCAAGAGTGGGAGCCGTGTTTTCCCCTCTGATGCGAGAGGCAGCGGGTCTGCCTGGGGAGACCAGAGCAAAAGTGACAGCGCCGTGATGGAACTGATATCACGTCACCGAGCTGTCTCAACAAAGCTGCAGCCACGTGAATGATGGAAGACGATTAGCCCATGAAAAGAATCAAAGTCATTCAGAAATGATGGAAGAAATGGGTGCTTCTGGTAACATAGTGTCAGTGGAAGTAGTTGTTGTTGTTTTTTATTTGAGAGACAGGAGAATCTGAACATGAATATACATGTATGCTATCAAAGGGCAACAGAGTCAAGATTGTGATGAACTATAAAGTTGACTCAGGAAGAGAAAGAAAACCCTTCATACACTGTTTAAAAAATATTTAAAAAAAAAATAAAAGCAGGAATATCAGAGGAATCATGAGTGAATGTTTCTGATAAAACAACGACAGAGGTCACTTGTTTTTGCATGAAAAACGAGTATACCGTACAGTCAGTGGTTGTTGTCAGTTGGTTGTCAGCGTGCTTGCGAGCAGGAGGTTTCACTACTGATAGGGATGTCTGCAAGTATCTCAAGGCAGGAATACTAAGTTTGTGGGACAGTGGGCTCTTTCAGAGCACAACCCTGTGGGCATAGTGTGTATGAAATGACATTCAAACATTTTTAGGGTAGGACAGAAGGATTTATTATCAACGTAGCTGAATTATTGCTCAGATGAAGGGGGATGGGTACACCGAGGTGTGGGGGAGGGAGCCATGTGCGTCAAAACGCTCATTAAGGATACAGCGAGACTTCAGGAAAAGAGACCTATTTTATAAAGCTGAATAGTTCACACAGCCCACAGATTTCCGTACTGTCCAACTCCTTCGCATCCCATTAGCATATTGCTTTTATGATTATCAAAAAGCTTGTTTATGGAACATGACAGCAGAGAGAAAACATATGCAAACTTAATAATAAAAAAAAATTCAGCCATATTTTGGTTGGTGTTTCCACTGTGTAAACAAAACAGCTTGGAGCTGGAGCTGATTAAGGGTGACGATGGAGACGATAAAGCAAAGTGGGAACATTTTGTCTTATCTCAGTTCTATAATATTGCCACATTTTTATGGATTAAACATACTAACAACGAAGTGAATCTGTGTATCATGTGCATTTTATGTCACACTGGTCCATCATGGCGTAGAGAGGAAGTGACATCTTATCTGCAGAGGTGGCAAAAGTACACACATTCTTTACTCAAGTAGAAGTACAGATACTTGTGTACAAAACTTAAAAGTAAAAAAGTACAGGCTCTGAAGTGTACTCAAAGTATATCAGTAAAAAGTAACTTTTAAAACAGCTGTTTTTTGTGCAAAGCTAACTGAACTTCACGTCATATTAATATAATGTAATATTAATATAAGGGAATAGGAACTTTATTTCAACTTCTATTACTGCCATTCTGAATGTATTCAGCGTGAACAACAAAAACAAAAAACTACATTGTAGATGGGTGACTTCGCCTCTACATATAACGTCTCTTGTTACGTCTTTTATGTCATTTTCCATCATGTTACGTGTGTCGTGCGTGACATGCACACCAAGACACACACAAAGACGATCCGTCTTTTCCATGTGTTATTGTCCCATCCATTTCATTTGAAATCGGTCTTTATGTCGGGAAGGCGCGCAATGATAAAAATAAACAAATGCATTAAGACTAAAGTAACGAGCCTGTTTTGAAAATGTAAGGAGTAGAAAGTACAGATATTTGTGTCAAAATGAAGGGAGTAAAACTAAAAAGTTATCAGAAAAATAAATACTCAAGTAAAGTACAGATACTTGAAAAATCTACTTGAGTACAGTAACAAAGTATTTGTTTTCGTTACTTCCCACCTCTGCTTATCTGCCTCAAAAGGTACAAGAACCCTCGCCTGCAGGACTTCCTCTCCTCTCTTTCATTCCTTTCCTCTCTCCATCTCCTACCACCTCTTTCTGAGCTGCACAAAGCCGGATGAGGGTCATCTTACCAATGTCCCCATTGCAATGCAGAAATCCAACATTTTGGCAGCACCCTGACCGTTAACATCTTAACTTCACGAAGCTGACAGAATATTCCTCTGCTTTCTGCAACACTTTGACTGCCCTTGTTATAACCGCTCTCAATAAAATCATAAAATAAGGCACAACTTGGTATCAGCACAAGGCCTTACTTAGTGAGACAGCATTTAGGGCTATGTTTGTGTGTAGTTGTAATTATTTGTGTTGCTTTTCTAACTTCTGCCAACATGCTCCCACCGTATGAATGATTCCAGTGATGCACACTTGTTTGAGTGGGCAGTGTTTCCACTGAGGCGGTCCTTTGACATGTGCATATTCCCTCATTGCTGTTTTGTGGGTGTTACTCTGTTTGTATTTTGACATGGTATAATGTTTGTTTGTGTGTGTGCTTGGGTGGGGTAGGGGTGCTCTGAGGATGTGTGTGTGAGTGTGTGGGGGTGGGGGGGTGGGGGGGGGGGGGAGGAAGGCACAGCTCTGCAGCCTGATATTCTGGGAACGGCAGGGTGGCGTTGTTGACCCACCTGCTCCCTTCTCTCTTCAGCTGGATCTAGTCGAATTTCAGCAGCTGCATCCCCTCACAAAGCAACTCTTTGTAATCTTCCAAAGGCGCACAAATACAACTGCAACCAGGAGAGGAGAGAGGAAGGAGGAGGGAAGATGGACAGTGCAGGCAGAAAGAGGAAAAGGGCAGTGACTGTTCTGCTTTGTGTGCACCAGTGTCACTGGAAGATGACAACGTATCTTTAAGTATCTTTAAGAGTCATGCTTTGCTGGCAACAAAATAATTCCCCTCACACACACATGCACGCACACACGCACGCACGCATAAATAACTTGACCGTACACTCACACCTGCACATATGCCTATATGCAAAAGTAGACTGCATGGTTTGACTAGTGAATATTATTTGCAAAAGCAGTTAAAAAGGTGTATGCAAAGCAGCTGTCATGTATCAGTCATCATTAAAAAAGAAAAAGAGAAAGCAACAAGCTGCCTTACACATAGAAAGTGACAAGAGCTGAAAAGTGTGGTGCATTTGTTTCCCATTAGTGAAATTTCCCCGTGGCAGTCTCAGTTGCAATGGATCTCGCGCCTCTGGTATATACCAGATATACCATGTCACATGCATGTCATTTTGCACTACACAGAAAGAAGCAAGGCCCTGTCTCATACCACCCTCGTGACCACAAACCCAGTTTAGGCCCTGTTTCCCCCATCTTGTCTCCAGCGATTGGTCCCTTTGACCCAAACCCAGACTTACTGGTGGCAGAGGAAAGGAGTCGTCATTAGGAGATTAACTACAGCAGCCCACTTTACTGCCACAATAAATACTGTATATGTACCTGAGTTTGAGGCCATAAATGCAAGTAAAAATCGGGCTGTTGGGTGGGGGTGGGGGGTGGTCAAGGTAATAGGTTCTGACTAAATTTGGTACTAATTTATCCAAGAGCATTTGGAGCCATACATGGACCACTCATGGGTCTATGTTGCTGGTATAGATACCACAAACATGCATGTGCACAGACACATAAATAGGGGTACATAAACATTTTCTCCAATTATGATGATTCTGCTGTTCCACTTTTTATATGCATAGTCTTGTTTTGGGGAGTCGTATCATTGTCAAATTAGAGATGATGAATTAATCCCCAAAACCAAACAGGGGAGCTCAGACCTCTAAAGTATAAATGCAAATAATCAATCAAATAAACATACAATGACATTCTTTTCATATAATCCGTAAAAGAAAGTTGAATTTTGCAGAACGCCATAAAGCAGCATCTTGTTAAATGAGGGACCCTATGGCTCAGTAGATTTATATTCTGTGTTAAATGTGGCCAAAGCTGTCCCAAGGGCTGCCATTAGTAGACACAAGAGGTAGATGGAACAGGAGTGGGGGGTGGGGTGCTTAATATTCCGTCAATGTGGCTAAAATTAAGACAATAGTTTGGTAAAAATGAAAACATATCGAAATTGAAAGAAATAAATGATCTTTGAAGGTGGAAGAGATTATATCGACACAAGTAAAAGAGAGAACAGAGACACACATGCAAACACAGAGAGGTGATCCAAGGTGAGTGTGGCCAGTGGAATTAAATATTGCTGATTTGACCACCTTCACAGATATGTAATTTCATCTACACACTGATAGTACTAACAGCTGAACAGACTCACCAGTCAGTAGAGGTTAAACATTCACTAAAGGTGATCCTGTCACCCAAACTGATATGAGTCTTTTTATACAACACTGGATTCTCTGTTAAAGTGTTTTTTTTTAAAATTTTTTTAACAAAAACAACACGAACACCATGCTGTTGCCTGGATAGGATCAGTCTGAATACACTGCAGAAGGTGAAGAAGAGCACCACATTTCCAAAGCAAGCTAGTTCTAGAGAAAGTCTCTGAATGAAAAGGTCAGACTGAAAAGACTCTTTATATCCTTCATACTACAGAAGTACGCCCGTAGTTTCTTTTTTCCCCCCAGCTAGACCTCTGCACTTCTTTAAAGGGAACAGGAAGTGACCTTGGCGACCTTGGACTCCCACATCATGTGACCTTTAGCTGTGCACCACCATGCAGTAATGGCCAAAACTCCCCACAACAGTCCAATAAACTCAATCCTTCCATGTTAATGTGCTAGTTTCCCTATGAGTGCTAGCGTTTAGAGTTTTTGATTTGCCTTTGTACAAAGCTATGCTTGCCTGAAAGCTATAACATTACACTGTGTTGCTGTGTGTGTCTATAACAGTCAGACAAACAGTTGAAAATAGTGAAGTGGCTACCAGGAAATACCCTTTACCTGCAGTGCAAAACGGTTAACAAGTGCTTCCTTCTTTCCCAGCCTGAGGCAAATGATATCTGTGTGACAGTTGGTAAAGACACCATACAATCATAAATGTCAACCTGAAGAAGAAAATGAAATATCCAGTCACGACAGATTCCCCAGATCTTAATATTTCAGGATGTGAAAGAAAATGAAGACTCAAAAGCATCACTTAGTATCACCAATAGACCATATTTACTCGGCGGTCATTCCTCTGACATCATGCTCAGGATGGGAAGGTCAAATGCTGGGATAATGTCATACTGCTGTGTTCCAGGTTGTAAGTCATATAAACGTAGGGAATCTGACAATTCCTTATCATTTCATCTCTTTCCGATTGATCAGCAACTGGAAGGAAAATTGATGGTGGTAATAGGGAGGGACATTGAGCCATATTTAAAGTTCACATGAAACAGAAGTTGGACTGCTTTTTGCTTTTGCATGTTTATGGTCAGTCATTTCTCAGTTCGAGCTGCTGTTCCACAATATCCACAATAGAGCACTGAAATGGGAGTACATTTTGATCCTGACACCACTGTTCAACACCCACCACTTCTAAGCATAAATGGCATATAAAATCCTGTTAACCGCAATGGTTTCTGAGCTGGTGGCGGGGAGGACTAACCAATGCGGTAGCAGCGGTATACTGACTAGACAAAAAGGCATCCTGTTCATTATCATCATGGTGAGCGGCCAGCCCAAGCTGCTGCTGGCTAGCACTCTTGGAGGGCTCCGGCTTGAGCTCGGCTAGCCCCTCAACAAGCTCCATGTAGTCAGCCCAGTTGTCAGTGGGGACGTCAACCAAAATCTCCTCGGACTCAGATGAAGCCGGTTCCCTCGACTCGGAGAGGATGGGGTCATGCTGTGCGACAGTAGTCTTTCCCAGGTTCAAGTGCCGAAGCTGGCAACAGAACGCACAGGCTCTGTTAGCTCCAGTGACTGCATGCTGCGGCACTCCAGAAGTATTGTCCTTGCGGTGCAGCTGAATTCAGTTGGACACAATCCAACACTTAGCAAAACTAGCTGATTCCTGAATGTAGGCTTACCAGTGGCTAACGTTAGCTCGCCAGCTAATGCATGCAAGTGCATTTCTCCTCTTGTGGTAGAGGCCTCTCCACACCTCCAGCCCCCGCGCTAAGCTAAAACAAATTACCCATTTACATCACTGTATGAGGTAATGCATACTATCTAAATGCAAAATCTTAGTGGAAAGGGTGAACATTTTTCACCATTATCTAGCCCTGGACCACTCAAGCCACCAATTACAACTGACGGATGACAAAAACTCTTTCACCAACTGAAAGCAAACAATGATCTCTTATCTGAAATTTTTTTACAATAGCAACACAGAGTAGAGGGGTGCTGCCCAAGACAGTTGAGAAAGAGCAATGCTAAGCTGCTAACATTCCCATAGTCATGACATGTCAGGCACCATGATTTAATTTGATCTGTGCTGTGGCGAACCATGTCTGTGCATGGTGCTAATCTCTGGATAATGTTGCAATGCTGGTTTCTCTGGTCAGTAATGCGAACCCTGATGGGTGTTTATAGGGGTACAAGGATACGCATGATACAGCATGTATGAGCAGCGGAGGAGGAGGGTGGGGAGCTCACTGTATTTCTGCAGCTTCAAACATTCCTCCTTCACCTCGCTACTCATTGTATGTAATTAAAGTCTATGCAGTATGTACAAAAGTGATGCGTTATTTGTCAACTATCCTTTGGGGGAATCACCTTTGATCAAAGGCTAAAGCACTAACCAATTGTGCAGTAAATCAACCAACATTGGCCGATGAAAATTATTTTACAGCTGTGACATAATATAACACATTGCAACACACTCAGCCTCTTTATGTGTATGTATGCACATGCACATTTACTTAATGGTGAACTTGCAAGGGACATAAAAATGAAGAGTGCGAATGGCTTTTTATTTTTGTTTTAATTATCAGCAAGTAAAAACAATTCACCAAAATTATCTTAGCACTGTGAGGCAAAGTCCCCGCAGTCAGACAAGTCCTCTAAATAGTCTTCCTTTTGTGGAGCAGGCTCCCATTTCCCGTAAAATCAAGGGGTGGGCTTTTTGTTCTCTCGCCGCCCCTGAACCCTGTCCTAAATGTTCACGTCCTGCACCATCTAATTCACAGGCAAATTAGGGAGATGAATCATGAGAGTGAAGGATCAAAAAAGGAGACAATGTGGAAGACTGAGAACACCGCAAGTTTTATGCGGAACATATGTCGTGAAGATGACAGGGAATAAAAGACAGGAAGAGGGAGTTGTAGATCAGAAAGCATAAAAAAAAGAACCCACATACACACACACACACACACTTCTCTTGGGACAACTCTGGGACAAAATACACCACGGAGAGTGTTATCCTGGCTGATTGTCTTTGCATTTATGCTGTTATGTTAGAGGAAAATGCAGGAATGCTCATCTTCCCTGCAAATGGAAGTCTAAATGGAAGTTCACTGATCTGTTCTCCAATAATCAACCCTGAACTTTACCTACGGGTAACAGAAATGTTGTGTTAACAGCTAAAACCATTATGCACTTCACATACGCATACCGTGTTCTTGCATGTGTACTCATTGGAGTCACGACACAACCAAGACACCTTCTGACTGATCAAAGACTTACATGCAAACCTCGGGGAACTTAGAAAATCAGTTAACATAATCCTTCACGACCAGCTACTCCGGCAGCTTCCAGAACCTGTCTGTTTATAATCTCCTGTTCATATGAACATACAGAACCATTACATTACAGGCGCCTCAGAAAACCGTTATGTGTCAGGGAGAAAAATAATCTGGAAACACTTGAGCTCTTTTTATACTGACATTAAAAAACGAGTGTGGCCGAAGGCCAAACACACCCTGAGACATTTTGGACTAATTGTTTCCTTCAGTTTCTAACACTCCCCCTTCAATCTACTCAAAACTCCCTTACTTCCCTCTTCACAGTGCAAACCCTCCCTGCGTCTACTAATAGGTTTAAATAAAACCTGCAATTGGCCCAGTAAACCCCTCATTATGGTGTTTTAATAGAATGAATTTAGGATAGTGCAGGGTCAGGGGTCAATGGGAGGTCCTAACACACAGCAGCTGTCATGGGGGTTGGACTGTGATTAGAACCAGTGGAGTCAAACATCCCCGGGTCCTCGACCTCACTAAGTAGAAAACCTGGAAAATACATTTGGCCGCAGACCAAAATGGCAACCATCCACCATCCAACTTCCAGGAGGGGGTGGGATGAGTAGAGATGGAACAGAGAGGTGGAGTAAATACATCCATCACTGAGAGTTTGCTTTAATCCATGTGTGAACCTGGCTGGAATATCCTCTGAATATTTTCATCTAACGATCCAACAATAGCAGGGGCCTCTTTTACAAAAATATTCTTAGATCTCTACCTGAGCTTAGACTTAAGATAATTTCCAATGGTGTGCTTACATTCAATTCATAAAAGAGAGCTGAGCATTAAAAACTTTGCTTAAGCAGGTCCTAAGAATCCTTTTTGTAACTTCTGCACCTGTAATCTATAAATCTCAATCCAATTTAAATTTACAGCACCTGCCTTGTGATTTCCCCCTAAATAATACCAGCACAAATGAGGGTTAAGTCAGCAATAGCCATGGACCAAAAGAGAAATTCTTTTTTTTTTTTTTTTGGAGACGAGATCACAGTGATGAAAGAGAAGATTGAAGCGAGGCAACATGTATTATTCATTGGATTATATAGTGGCTTGACAAACAAAGCCAAACACGCAGTTTGGGAGTGTGGCACTGCTGCAGGGAACGAGGTGGAGCAAAAAGACGGACCTGTGGCTGACATTAAAAAGAAATGGTCGGGCAATGAACTCCCCGCACCTTTAATTAATAATTCCCATCGCATTGTTTATAAAGTTCATGCGAAGTTCACCACAGGCTTGGGCGCAAATGCATCCCAAACTGCAATACCCCTACATAACCAGCAGGAAAATCACTAACGTCAAGTCTAGACTTTGCTTTGAGATAAGATAATTTCCACATCAGACATTTAATAAATCACTACTTATACATGGTTTTCCTACTCAGGATCAAAGTTGATTGTAAATCTGTTATATAAATGCAGCCCCAGGTCCTATAACTTCATCAGGACTGTAAAATATAGGATTTTTTAAGAGATATTCTGACCTGTATCCTTGCCTTCCAGTTGCATTTGCTGCAACTGTAAATTTTGCACTAATTGCCCTCTTTCTGAATGTGTGAAACCAAAGATAGAAGTGGTCTGGTTGATGTGGTGCAGGGGTGAAATATGGCTTGTTAGCAGTCCAGGAGTTTGTTCCACATGTGGTTAGGCAGTGGTTGGGGCCGTCTGGGTGAGAGCGAGGGCATGCCAGTCTGCACAGTTCAGCAAGTTTAAGCTGACTCAGTGTGCAATCAGTGGGATTATTTCACAGAATAAGGCCTGCTGTTTGGGTTAGGGTTAGAGCAATGTGGTGGCTGCAGAGACTTTGGCTTTCCCAGTTGTTCCTCATGGAATCAGGAATTTTGTGGTGCAGAATTCATAGATATTTCACAAAAAATAAGGATTCAAATCTCAAATTTATGGTTTGCATGCAATATTTGATGGAAAGCAGATCTTTATCCAACTCTGTTTTTTTTATGAATCTGGGTGACTTTTATGAACTCCTCATCAGGTTCACATCATCAAAGCACATCTTAAACTCTTTTCCATAGTGTGCAATGTTGTGGCAATTTCGCCAATATACCTGCTTAACATACTCTGTCCAATAACTTGTACAGAGTCACGAAATGTGCCTAATTGTATTAAAGCACAGAAGTAGAGACCAAAGGGATTCAAGGTTCCTGAGGGTGACTGTGTAATTTAATTTTGTATGCACATTCGAAGCCATGAGTATAATTTACATGTGGGCTAGAAGAAACGGGAGAAATGGGCTAACATGCTCTGCTAAGGCCCAGAAAAAAAATAGAGATGCAAAAGTAGGAAAATTAAAATCTTCCTTACCATGGAACACTTAATGTTCATGCGCGGTCACTTCTCCTTCTGTTGCTCCTTCCTTTTCTAATCAAGAGCAAAGAGCTCACAAACCCTGGCCAGAGTTTCTCGCCACAATACAGCGAGGCATGAAGTAACAAGGCTGAAGTCTTTAAGTCTATCTTCTTCTCCCTGCAGAAACCAAGACTCTGTCACTGCTTCCCTTACGAAAATGTCACATTCACATGTGAATGGAATTTTTTCACTTGTGATGGCTATTTTCACATGTGAACAAAAATGTTCACATGTGAAAAGAAAGTAATGACATGTGTTAACAAGTGATTAGCTTTTTTTCCCCACATATGAATGAACATTTCCACATGTGAAATTTACATTTTCCTATGTTAATTACATGTATTCATGTGAAAACAGGAATTGATGGCAGCTGTCACTCACGTTAGGCTCATCCTCATTCATGTTCTGCGTCAGGTGATCAGGTGAGGACTAACTGAACCTGTTGCTATCTTTTATTAAATATTGTATGTATGTGAAGCAACGATCATCCTACTGCTGCTATCAAAATCTTGTTTGAGTATGCCCTGTTTAATTTTTTACTACAAACCAAATGAAGAACTTTTTGAAGTATGACACACTGGTTCGATTAACACTAATTTGTTTGGTTGTCTGTCTGTCAGCAGGGTACCTCAAATTTAGTGTGGTGACAGAACTTGAGCCGGGAACAGTTGATTTATTTTCAGTGGTGATTGGGAACGGGGATTTCCAGCATGACGTGACGCAAAAAAAAAAAAAAAAAAGGATTTAATTGCAAATCCAAATTGAATGTTAAAAGGATTAGACTATAAATGTAATTAATGTGTGAAAGGAATGCTGGCTTGTTGTGTTACAGCATATTGACAAACTAATGGAGGTTTTTGTGCCTGCTGAGCGCTCTTTAGTTCAATATCACACACACACACACACACACACACACACACACACACACACACACACACACACACACACACACACACACAC
>JBBPCS010000672.1:6538772-6548802 GCA_037974645.1 Hollardia meadi
ATGAAGTGAAAATCTGATATTGTGAAAGCCCTAACTTGTAATAGAACTTATCAAGAAAAAAAAAAAAAGTATTGAATGTTTGCATTACAGGCAGACACATGATCCTTCTACAGACATCAACTACAGTATTGTTTCATTCAAATTCACCCGCAAGGCCCTTTGCTTCTCAAGCCTGTTGTCAATAAAAGGACAAACAATGAAAACTTCTTACCTTATTGGCCAATCCTTTCTTACAGTAAACTCTCTACTGTATGTAAAAGCCACTATTTCTTTTATTCCCAAAGTCTTCATCGCTCAGCCACCTGCACTGAGCATCGGACAAAGCAAACTGCCGTCCAGCAGAAACATACCTTGTCTTTTCACGGGGAGGCCGGTGATAAAAATCACCTCATAATATGTGAATACAAAGACACCTTTAACAAAGGCAGTGATTCAATCTACCCGCTTATCTCCTCTGCTCTTTGTATCTTTAATGTCATAAATAGCCTGCTTCACTGGTGGTGAGAAGTGACTTATGGATTACAAACAGACTGCTGGGACAAGTTCCTCTTCTCAATTCGGAACATTTATCAAAGCTATAATCGGGCTCACACAGGCCTGTGAACTTTTAGACAGTTATACTTATTAAAGCAAATACACATTTTGGTTTAGAAGCCTGTTCAGCAGCCAGAGTATTTGTTTCCGAGTTATGATCATTTGTTTCGATTAGACAGACAGACATTACAGGCTTAATATCACACACTGAACTTGCCTTACAAACACTGACGAATGATTGTTATAAGCAAGTGTTTAAATATGCTTCCTACCCAAGGAAAGAAGCACAGCCATCATTTCTGACTATGGTGGGAGGGAGGATCATCATTTCCTATAATTTGCTGCCTTGCTGGAAAATTAGTTTGCTAGAAGCTTCGACACATTTGTCACTAACCAAATTAACAAAAAATGACATTTTTTGAGATTGTTAATACTATACATTGTCCTCTGTTACTTGAGAGAATAAAAATCTGAATATTATTCCTTACTCCTTACTCTGTGCATGCCAGATGTTATTCCGATGGTCAATTCTTGTTTAGACCCAGTTTCCTTTGCGCCAGTGTCAGATACCTCAATCTTTAGAAAAGATAATTATGTTTCCAATCTACTTGTGGCATTTGGCATATTATGTCTTTGTTATTCTTTGACAGTAAAATATATAAATGCACTCCATTGTTTCCTGTCCTGTTAAAATAATTTTTAAGAAAAAAAATCCTCAACAGGAAAGTAACAATAGACAATGCAATAAACAGCCATTATCAGCATTAATTTTAATGTTGACTATACATTCAGAGATCAAATATGTTTACATTTCTGTATTTATAATAGAAAAAATAATAAACACCCAAAATGTTTGTTTTTTTAAAAAAATATGAGTGCACTACTTTTCCAAACAGCATGATAACATTGCAGCAGAGAATGTTTGTTACACAATGTGTGCAACATTAATCAAAAAAGAACTGTCACCAATGAAAAAAAAAAATGAAAAAAAAGAAAAACATTATAATAATGAAGCTCACATATAAGCCTGAACCAATAGGGGGGAAGTGGTGATTTGCTCCAGCCAATCCAAGGAGGAGGGTGGAGTGACGATTTTAAAACTCCAACTCAAGTTGCTGTAACGTGTAGCTCCTCAGCTCACATTGTGGACCACAACTTTCACGACTGCACCTCCCATGACAGCCTATGAAAACAAGACTAACGAAGACAAACAAACAGGGGAAACAGGAGGAAAACAACGGACTTGTATTGACTGAAATTGTTAAAGGAATTTACTGTGGCGCACCGTGCGTAAAAGGCGCACAGGCCACTCCGCTGCGCTCTTGAATTTGCTTTTTGTTTTTAATTGAAGAACACATTCTCGGATTTTCATTCCCGAAGGGGCAGAATAGATCATGTTGAAAATGACAGAGGAGCATGACAAGTGTGTCAGCGACCAGCCCTGCAGCCCATCCGGCACAAACAGCTCCATGTCCCAGGACGAGTCCGACTCCGACGCTCCGTCCTCACCGACGGGCTCCGACGGCCAAGGATCCCTGCTCACCAGTTTGGGCAAGAAACTGGACTCCGAGGATGACGACCGGTTCCCAGCTTGCATACGAGACGCCGTCTCTCAGGTCCTCAAGGGATACGACTGGTCCTTGGTGCCCATGCCCGTGAGAGGGAACGGATCTCTGAAGAGCAAACCCCACGTCAAGAGACCCATGAATGCGTTCATGGTTTGGGCGCAAGCGGCCCGCAGGAAGCTGGCGGATCAGTATCCACACCTGCACAACGCCGAACTGAGCAAGACTCTGGGGAAACTGTGGCGGTAAAGAAACAATTTAATTATATGAAGTAGAGCTACAGGGATAAAGAATGTATAAAATCATATTTTTTATAAGAAAAATAATTATAAGGACACTGAGTGGTTATGGCTACAGATTTGGGCATGGAGTCAATTATTTCTTAAATATTATTTTAAGTTAACAAGCTGCCAGTTACATAGAAAAATACATTTCAAAAAGTTTGGCTTTGAATGTAAATTATTTAGAAGAAATTAATAAAGGAAAGTTGGAATTTTCTTTTGTCCTATTGTCAGTAAATAAAAAAAAGCTTTAAAAGTAACTTAGGCCATCTAACAACAATTTATTTATTTTAAAAAAATTTGTGTTTAGTTTGACTGCACACATTTTAATGATTTATAATTTCCCCCACCATAGTTTGCTCTCAGAAAGTGAGAAGAGGCCGTTTGTAGATGAAGCAGAGAGGCTTCGGGTTCAGCACAAGAAAGATCATCCGGACTACAAGTACCAGCCCCGGCGACGGAAGAATGTGAAACCAGGCCAGAGTGACTCAGACTCGGGAGCAGAACTGGCTCATCACATGTATAAAGCTGAGCCAGGGATGGGAGGACTGGCAGGGATTACTGATGGACACCACCACGCTGAACATGCAGGTATGTTATCATATTTAATAAATAATACATCAAACACAACTAGTTTGTGAGTTTTAGGCTACTATAAATCATTAAAATCATTTTGTCTTTGGAGTAAAGGACCCTCATGTATTATTTCTGATATTATTTTCTTTTCAGGGCAGCCCCATGGTCCCCCTACACCGCCCACTACTCCCAAAACAGACCTGCACCATGGGGTGAAGCAGGATCTGAAACATGAAGGCCGTCGTCTGGTTGACAGCGGCAGGCAAAACATCGACTTCAGCAACGTTGACATCTCTGAGCTCAGCACTGATGTCATCAGCAACATGGAGACCTTCGATGTGCACGAGTTTGACCAGTACCTCCCGCTCAACGGCCACACCTCGGGCTCCTCCAACCTGCCTTCAGACCATAGCCACGGGCAGCCTCCAGCGCCTGGCGGCTCTTACACTTCCTCATACAGCCATGCAGGTGCCAACGGGTCGGCGTGGAGCCGCAAGAGCTCCATGTCCTCCTCCTCTTCCTCTGCCGGCGAGGTGGGCCAGCACCGGCTCCATATTAAAACAGAGCAGCTGAGCCCCAGCCACTACAGCGAGCACTCCCACAGGTCACCCTCACACTCCGATTACGGCTCCTACAGTAGCCAGGCCTGTGTCACTTCAGCCACGTCAGCTGCTTCAGCTGCAGCGCCTTTCTCCAGCTCCCAGTGTGACTATACTGACATCCAGAGCTCCAACTATTACAACCCTTACTCTGGCTACCCTTCCAGCCTCTACCAGTACCCTTACTTCCACTCGTCCAGGCGGCCCTACGGCAGCCCGATCCTCAACAGTCTGTCCATGGCTCCTGCCCACAGCCCCACCACCTCCAGCTGGGACCAGCCCGTCTACACCACGCTGTCTCGGCCTTAAGGGGACAAGTTCGTACCAGACACTCATTCAGATTGATGCACTACTAATGAAGGAAGTAAGGAGCAGGTGGAGAAGTGTGACGGGGGTAGTAGGCTACCTGTGACCATTTGAACATGAAACAAACAAAAAAGAAAAAGTGCCTGCTGATTTTATACAAAAGCTATATTGTTGCGATGAAAACACACTTGTACAGACTTTTTACACAAAGACAAATTGTGTTGTTGGTGAGCCAAACTCCTCCATGAGGAAATGTCGCCTACGCCTACATCCTGTACATCCCACCATCTTTCCAGTTTAAGATTGCATGTGTGTGCACACTTGAGGTAAAAGAAAGGGCCCGAGTTGTGTAGGAGAGAAACACTTTGGCTCAATTGTGTTGTGAAGCAGATGGAGACGGGACCAATTATGTGAATTTGCAGTAAAACTTACATTAATGGCGAGAGCTGTATATCAACACATTTGGATCAGTGGATCGGTCTGAACTAAATGGCTCACGTGAATCTTATAGTGTCATTTTGGCATAAAAGTCTTATATGTATTTATGTTCATGCATTATTGGTTTCTTTTTCGTTCTTAAGTAGGTAAACACATGTAATGTGGGTTTGGTTATTTACTGTACTGTTTGGCTTTTAATGAAAATAAGGTACATAAGGACAGTACGCGTACAATATTGTTGATATCATTCCGTTAAAGACCAATTCTCGGTAATATCTCCATTCCAAGCTAACAGAGCCGGACCAACAGACTCGCACAGGATAGAACAGGTGTCTGAAAGCTATGCTTGGCAAATTGCGATTAGTCATGATGTAGGGTTAAAGGAAATGGGGTAAAATAACACCACACACTCTGAGTGACATGTCAGCTGGACCTCCTGTATATGTGGATGGACAACACATGGATATGTGTATGTACATGCATCCGTGTGTGTGTGTGTGTGTGTGTGTGTTTGTGTGTCAGGAAGATTAAGTGCTTCTGTATGTGTGAGCCATTTCCTTGCAAAAAGAGATACATATCCTATGACATAATACACACCAAATGATACTTACACTACGACGAAGAGTATTTAGGGTTTAAGTAAGAAATTAAGAGTGTGTGTGAGCATTTGCCCGTATTTATCTCATCAACCATCAACTGCCAACTCACATGCTGCAGTCTCGCGCAAAACGTTTTTGTGCCTTCTAATGCTTATTGTCGGTATTTCAATATGAAATTGAATTATTAACAAATGTCAGGCAGCACACAATCAGTAATTCACACCAGAAACTCCTGCAGTTAATCTGATTATATCCTTAATTTTCATTCCTTACAGCCTTGGTTTGAAATGTTCTGTGAGATGCTGTGTGAGAAATGTGCGGAGTGTCATGCTCCAGGTTTCCTCCACAGAACTGTGTTTTGTATATTATTCTGGTGTATAATTTTGAGACAGGCTGTGAAAATTATTGTTGTTCTATTAACTAGAGTTTCATTCACACATGCAAAGCTAACCCATTCGCTGGCCATTAAAAAAACAAAAACAATTAAAGATACTTTTTCTTGATAATTGTCTTTGTCGTTCTTATTCTCATTGATATTTAGACTTACCTTGTTTGTTCTTAAATATGCTTTTAAAAAAAAAAGAAGTTTCGGTTATGGGTTTGCCTTTCACTCAATACCAGCTGCTCATTTTAGCCTTCTTGACAAACATCTGTCCCGTGAGCTACAGCTGTGAGGGGATACCAGTAAGACCTTGAGGCAATTATTCTCAGCACTCATGCCTCTGAACATTTTTCTAAAGTGACAGTAATTAAACCTTCATAGTAAATTTAATTGGATGCCGGTCAAACCAAGTGCATGTTTAAGTCTGTCAAATTTGTCGTAGCAAAATGCAAAATACATGTTAAATTATTCTTTTGCCGGAAAGCTGCTTTTCATCTCGTCAGTTTCTTGACAAATATACAGCTGTCAAAAATAAAACTTAACACATGTTGCAACAAACAACCTATATCCATTTCTGGTGCCCCTCTCAGAACCTTCAGACCTCACAGGGCCTTGCGTTGACACTATAGACGTATCTACCAAAATAGTGAAGTTCAGATTTTTTCATTAAACCACTGACAAGAGAGGAATGAGGAGAGATCCCATCTCCTCTGGTCCAGTGGGTAGAATGCTCAAGTTGGCCCTGGCATGCATGCCAAGCAGCCGTCCCTAACCAGCCCAGGGAGAAGCCAAGTGCCAGGGCCGCGCTGCTGAATTTTAATGATTCATTATGCTGTGGAGGGGCCCCATTGTGTCCCTTTATCCGGAGAGCTAGAAAGGAATTAATTGGACAGAAAATGGAAGGGCAAGGGGAACTGACAAGCCATTAAGAGGGTCCTGAATGGATGATTAGATGCACATGGGGGAGAATCCCCCCCACCCCCCCACCCCCCACCCCGCGCTGTCTCATATCGCAGTGCTCCACAAACAAAATAACAAGAACAACCACAATGACTACCAGACCAAACTGTAGAAATCATATCAGCGCACATAATGTGTAGATAATAAAAGAAGATAATACCACAGCAGATGGGGTGTGGGTGGCTCAAGAACGACTTGTTGTTTTTCTTTCCTCAAAGTCTTTTTTTTTTTTCACCAGTGTTTGCCAAATACTTTCAGGAGGAACTCTTGAGAAAGAACAGGAGTGAATAAAAGTGAGGCAAAAAGGCTCTTCAGGGTGCTTGGGTCCTGTTTCCCTGGAACTTGTCCACAGTTTCTGATTGGACCTCCTACTGTAAATAGCTAAATAAAAGTGAACTGGAATGTGGGGACTTCACTGAGTTACATCAGCACAGTATACTGAATGAAGGAATGAGTGAATGAGTCGCAACTTTGTCTGAGAATAACTGCACATTTATGGCCATAATCTCACATTGGGTACAAACACAGTGCATGATAACACTGTACATCCACAGCAGATGCTTACACACACATAAACTCTTCACACTCGCACGTATTCAGAAATTTAAAATAGAATTTACAATAATTTGAACACTGCCGCACTTCGGGTTTTGCTACATTCCAGCTGTCATAGTTGTTGTTGATGGAGGAAGGGCGTTATTGGCCAAAGTGGGAGTCGTGGTCTTGGACCCGGAGGACACGAGGGGGAAGCGAAATGAACCCAGAGAAACGGGTGCTTCCACATCCCATTGTTCGGAGCGGGATAACTCGCCTGGTAATAGTCTCATCGTGTTTAATGAGCATGGCTGACTCAGAGCATGTTTCGGGGAAAAAGAGGGAGCTGGGAACTGTGAAAACTCTGAGAATGCGAGGCTGATTTGCAAGGGAAATGAAGTGGACATAAAGCATGGTTATTGCCTGCCACTGAATCTGCCCAGCCTGATTTCACTTGATGCACTCTTTTAAGTCTCTTTTAAGTTCTCTGAATCGGCATCCTGCGTGTCTCAGCACAGATGGCATTCTATTTTATTTATACAAAGAAGAATTTATGTTCTGTGTGACAAATGATTAAATAAATTAAGTTATATAACAGAAGAAGTTATACTGTTGTGTTTTAACCCATATTACTATCAAAACTTCAACACCTTTCAGCTAGTTTATTTCACTATGAAATTTGGCTCAAACATTGTGACTAAGAGGTTTGCTTCTGGTAATTTAGCAATGAAAAAAAAGATGTCTGACCCACTTGTAGTCTGCAGTATCTTGTGCTGCTTCCAAAGCAAACATTAAATTTCAGCTGCTCCACCCAAGTAAATGACTTCCTGTCTCCCTGTTCTTTTCACTAAATAAAGGATTCTATTTTATTATTGGTGTCTCCTGTGTTTGCTGGCGTGACCAGGCCAAGCAAAACAGGGTGGCAGACAGAACCAATATTGACTTCCCCAATTCCTCATGGACGGGCCTGCACAGAGAAGAAGAAAGGAAGCAGAGTGCCAACACTCCTGCCTTTATTGATGCTGGCTCCAACAAGGTCACCTACGATTGGCCAGCAATAAGTAACATCAACCAGTTTTTGTAAGGACCTGACGCTCACCAGTTTAGCTACTGAAACAGTATGTAAAAAGTTTGAGAAGCAGAAGAGAGAGCAAACATGACAACACACAAAAACTTTTGCTTTAAACGGCACTAAAATTGCTGTTTGTCTGTACTTGAAATATTTCCTTGTAAATCACGAGGGATCAATAAATAAAGCTCTTCATAAAATCTAAAATCTGGTGCTTCAATCCGGCATCAAAAAAAAAATCAAATCTGTCTCAGTGGGGCAACTGATTATGGTTATTGACTGAAAAGATGACCAGATCTGGGTCTAAAATTATCTGCAAATAATCCTCAGTGTCTGTTTCAACCTGCTTGCAGTGACAGATGGGGAGAGTTTACTGCATCATGGAAAGTCAGAGAGTGTCAGGTTACTTTTTCTAAAATTTCTGGCACTCATCACTCAATATATGCAGAAAAGTAAAAAAAGAAGAAGAAAAAAAGAAATGTTAGATTATTCTTAAATAAATAAATATTTTACGCAAAAGTGGGGTTTATCAACGCTGTGAAATGGTGATAGTGGTGGTGTTGAAGACAAACAGTCACCACAGGTGCAGTGTTACAATTTTTTATCTTTATTTTGTTTAATTGAAAAAAAAAAAAACAGCAACAATTTGACATCTGGTCATGTTCTGTTCTCTGAACAGTTGTCCACAGTCTTTCACTTTCTTTTTTCATTTGTTCTCTCCTTTTCACTTTTTCTTGGCACATCTCATTCGTGAATGGGGTGGCAGCATAGCTGCTCATCTTCTTTCCACAGCTTTAAGACTTGTTGATTAGTAACTATGGCTGTGTTTTCATTGTCACAACTCTCTGCTTTTGTTGAACCATGGCACGTTTCCATCGTCATGTACTTTCTCCATCTTTACTTGAAGTTGTCTCATCTCAACCTTTCTGCCTTCACACTTCCTGTCTCCCTACTCATCACTGAGTGAGTTTATTGGACCGTGTTGTAGTCACACTGGAAAGACTTCTGATGATTGACAGTTAAGTCCCCTTAGACATTTAAAATGTGAAAGAGTGGTGCTTTTTAATGTAATTCTGAATAAGGTTATCTTAAAATAACAGAATTTAAAATTTTGATAAAATACTAAATTCCAATACATATTTCGATACCACTGAAAAAATGGGATAATTTTTTTTCCTCTTTGTATTAACAACCTGCACACTGGTACAGTCACTGAACACATACCAACATATTTGTAAAAATGTTATAATCTTGTTGGGTTGAAAATATGATTGGAGATTATAGCTTCAGAACTTTCAATACTATCAAATGTGGATATTAAAATTTTTTAAACATTTGGTATTGAAAAAATATCAATACATCGATACTTTTGAAAAACCTTCTGTATGTATGTGAAAATCTTCAGATCATTGTTAATAAGTAACCACAAGAATTTTAATATATATAACATTAATTACATCTTGCTGTAATTTTAAGTGGTGTAAGACGGGAATTTAGGTTTATTTAGACCCACAATCATTAATTCAAAATCGTTATGTCAATGAGGGAATCTGTTTTCTGGCCAATGTAATTAAGAAAAATGAATTAGCATATTACTGTCCCCCCACACAGGCACTCACATTGTTACCCTGCCCCAAAGCCCCCAGCACCCACACAAGTTGCACTCCTCTGTCACCGATGAGACAGAGGAGAGAGCGAGAGAGAGAGCGACTGAGCCACCAGCGAGTGGGATCCTGTAAGACCCTGGAATGTGAAGTGTGGGAGGAACATTTGCCACAAATTTTTCATGCTTCTGATGCTCAGAGGTAGGTAAGGTAGAGACGAAGGAAGGGGAGAGAATGGAGGAGGGGAAAGAAGTCAACAAAATATGGTAAAGAGAAAAAAAAAGAGGATGAGGAGGAAACGGACTGGAAGGCTTGAAATGTATTTGGTAGAGAAAGAAAAAGAGAAAAGATGTCGCCGTTATTTTTCTTGTTTTGTGGAGCTGCTTGGCAGAGAGTGCAGCAGGGACAGCAGGACCAGAGTTTTAAATGTAGCTCAGTGTTGGCAGAGCTGTGTGTGAGTGCACTCTGTGGGAGCACCAAATTTTGTCGCCCAATGCAACATGGCGATTCAGACACACACACACACACACACACACACACACACACACACACACACACACACACACACACACACACACACACA
>JBBPCS010000672.1:6550219-6572505 GCA_037974645.1 Hollardia meadi
CACACACTCGCGCGCACACACACACAC
Organism: Hollardia meadi; assembly: GCA_037974645.1. Classification (NCBI taxonomy): domain Eukaryota; kingdom Metazoa; phylum Chordata; class Actinopteri; order Tetraodontiformes; family Triacanthodidae; genus Hollardia; species Hollardia meadi. Next base: position 6,550,247 of record JBBPCS010000672.1, read on the forward strand.
ACACACACACACACACACACACACACACACACACACACACACACACACACTTAATGACACGCAAACACAGGTCAGGTTGTGTTTGGCCTGCTGGGGGAGGAGAAAGAACAGCTTGTCCAGTGTGTGTGCGTGCGTGTGAGTGTTAGTGAGCCAGATCTAGCCGTCCTGTCCTCCAAACCTTTTCCACTACAGGTTCTACTTTTGGCCCAGGCTGTGCTAAGTGCCTGGGATAAAGTTCTGCTCTTTTACTGTGGTAGCCTTAGCATGAAGGTCTTGTGGTGCAGTCACAGGGCTTATAAAAGTCAGCCTTTTCCTGCTCCATGCTTTGTTCTGCATCCTCTTGAAAGAACACAGTGTTACCGTCAAGGAGACTACAATTTGTATGGGATTTTGCACTCTCTATTGCACTGGTTATGAGAGATTCATTTTGAGTCTCTGCTTCAAATGGGTTCATTCCGTGCGAGCTTTATATAGTAAATAACCTGTTGAATAATGACATAAGGTGATAGAACAATCTATTTATAGGCGCTTTCGCACCAGAGGAACTGTTTCACAGTTCGTAGAGCTGTTGGAAGAACGACCCCCTGTTTTGTGTGTTCGCATCACAGGAACTGGGGATGATCATCAGCCCTTCTGGGGGACTTTTTTTTTAGCTCCTACTACAGGGTAGGGACTCTCCCAGCACAATAGGAACCATGCGAGACGTATCTGTACGTTGATTGGCCGAAATATTTTTTAGCTGAAATACTTTGTTCACAAGACATAAAACTTCAATAAGAAATGTTAAAGCTAGTTACCAGTCTCCTTGTCTTTTGCACCACTGTGTTCTTCTTTCAGCCTCGATGATATTAAGTACTGCCAATTGGTATTTTGCCTCTTAGCTCTCCTTCTCGCTCTTTCAGCCTCATACTTTACACGTCTCAATTCGAACTCCGTTGTCACGACACACAGCAAACACACAGCTCCGATCACGCCGTCCTCCATCCTCTTAGTATGTCACGCAGAAGCGATGCTCCTATATACTAACCGTCGGCCGGCTTACATCACTTCATAGTTCCCACCGGCTCCTACTGGCGGTGCGAATGCAAACAAATAAAGAGCCCTTAAGGGTGTTGAGAGTTCTCGGGGTAGTTCCCCAGTGGGTAGTTCCTATGACTGTTTGGTGCAAAAGCGCCTTATGACTGAACTGGATAAACAGATTTTCAGAGCATGTTATGTTACATTTGCAGTTCAATCTTGTCACACGCCGTTGAGTTTTATTTAGACTTCATTCACTTTTCTTGGCTCTTCTGCTCACTTTTGTACCGTGGCTATATGGTAAAAAGTTCCGCGTACACAGCCGATCGTGCATGAACAGTCTGCTTCTCTTCATCTTTGACAGACGCATGCAAGCAGTCACACGGATATACACTACACTAATAATAATAAACTTGTGCTTCTGTTCTGTATTTACTGAAATAGACAGTTCATGTTAAATGATATGAGCAAATCCAGGCAGCCGTTAGCAGCTGAGGTTAACATTCTTTCAGCACGTATGAGGCTTTTGTTACAGGGAGGTGAAGCATGGTGCACATAATGTTTCTGGCTTTTAATCATTGACATGCAAATTTCTACTAATCCTTTTACACTTTGGTGAACTTTTTTATATTCACTTGTTGAGTCACTGGGTCCGACAATAATAAATAAACCAGTGGAGGCCTATATGAGAGCAGGTGTGCTCTTGTCTCTAGCTGTACTCAGGAAGTACATGTCTTGGATAACGGCCCTCCCTCCCAGCTGCTGCTGCCATTGTGGCTGAAACTCCATGTTCAGGGCTTCCTGTGGATGTTCCAGCCTCTGCATTGCCCTACTTAGTTTTTGTTAGTGTTAATAACATAATGTTGTGGTCTTGCTCATAAGCTTGGACTGTGAGCACTGGTTCACAATATGGGCGGAAATGAGAACCTAATAACCACAGCAAAAACAAAAACTAACAGTAGGTGTCAAATTTACTGATTTCTTTTCTCTTTTCCTGATGGATGGCTTGTGCGTTTAGAAAAAAATGCTGGTGAGTCAACATTTTGAGGTTACTCTAAAATCTGAGAGAATGAGAATCTAAAATGAATCCCTGAAATGTGTCAACTGTTGCTCTCACTGTATCATAGTAAACAAATATTAATTCATGCATTTTTCACAAATCGTCAAGAAAAAATTCTTAATATTCAAATTATTATAAATTTATGATTTAAATGCTCACATGATCTGACCTGCAGATGTGCTAAAAACACAGTTTGTGGTTGGGTGTGATAATGCATGTCATTACAATAATTATGACAATGTCTCATTGCTTGTATAATGCATATTTATAGGTCATTATGAACCCAGGCTGCTAATTGTTATGGTACATCCTGTACGTACATAAAACAAGACATTTTAATTTTGTCACATGCATCACTGATAGATGGATAAGTATATAAGTATGTGTGTTAAAAGCGTTTGCATTAATATTTGTTATGCTTTGTACTTGAATACCATGAATATAAATGACTGTGAGTGTATTGGTACTTTAAAAAGCTGATATTCAAACAAATTCAAATTCAGATGGAAAACTAAAAAAGTAATTTCTTTATATTTAAAGTAAGATGTTCGTTTAATAGGTCACATTTTCTGGTCACATTGTTGATGTTAATAAAACAAAAAACATCACTGAGATAAAAACAGTAAAAGTAACGTTATAAAGTCTAATTGTGCTTGATATGTGAATACAATGTTAGGTTTTTCAAAATAATTCACATACTGTTTGTTTAGTAGAAGAATAATTTGCCTTAGTAAGACTTACTTTTTATTATGATCTTATGCCTGAAAAAGCTTAATTATATGGTCTCTAAACATCAACTATACAGAAAAAACAAACAAATTATGATAATTAAAATAATCAATACATTTTCAAAAACTCTTAAACATAACATTTAAAAGTTTAAAGCCATTATTAATTGTATTTCTGCTTGATATCTCTGGAGTTTAGTGCGATTGAATTCCATAATTTCTGTTGGTCCGTAAATAATAACACAAACAACCAGGTTTTAATGTGACACTATTATGTTTCATGAGTATTTTAGAATTAGCGACATTTGATACTTAATTGCAAAATGTAAATTATCGAAAGTAAACACACAAAAAAACAAGACTACCAGTCAACGTTGGATTTTTAAGCATCATTTTTGTGTTTGTTTAATAAAACATTAGAGGTCTCCTCCAATCAAAAATGTATTGTTCTTAGGCCTATGTTTATGTCCCGTAAAATTTCTCACCTGGATTTTAGGCCTACTGACTCATATTCCTCTACTGAATCGGAAAATGTCTGTGCGCTACCCAAAAATTTGAGAGGCAGATTTTGCACGTCACAAATACGAAAGCCAATCACTGTCTAATTTGCAAATACTACTACTGCCAATGAGCCAGTTCCCAGGCAAAACTTGGTTCGGCTAAATGACTAAATTAAACAATCTGTGGACACAGTGGGAACAAAAAGCAATACACAGACATTAAATAACTGCCACTGTGCTGCAAAGAGAGCTGCACAGTTTTGCACAACATGTAGCACGCACACACAACTCTACGTTACTAGGCAAAGCAGTGGATTACGTCTGTCTGTGAGCCTTGCACCATGAAGTCCTCAATCTGCTCTTTGTTCAACTTTGCTTGACCATCCTCTGCGCATATTACCAGTCCACTCAGCCTGTTTGTCCCACTTTAACCAGTCCACTCAGGCTCTCTGTTACACTGCACTTCTCAGTTTCCAACATGTTGAGTTGAAAGTGGCTCAAATAGTCAGAAAGAGCAGAAAGTCCTCATACACCTCACTGAAGTTCCTGAGCAATGCATCAAATGTAGAAATCATCAGTGGAGGATCCACCATTAGCATTTTAGCATTTTGCCAAATCACCTGTTAGCGACATAATGGGTGTGTTTGATTTAGTTAACTTGCTAAACTTGCTCAAATCACATGCATTACATAATGTAAGGTTTTGGGCAGATGCTGCATTTTTTTTTCAACTATGCCAAGGTCAAATAATGTTCATTAACCCATAATGACCTCATCCTTAATTTTAGTGCATTTATTGTTTTTACTCTGTAACGGAGGCAAAATGTAACGAAGTACAGTACTTCATTAAAAGTAGTATAAAAATACTCAAAAAAAGTGCAAGTACAAAAAAAAAATTGATTTAATCACGTAATATGAGTAAATGTAACTGGTCACTTCTACCCCTCTCATCTTGATGCACACTGCAGACCTGTCTCTACAGTCCCTGCTTAAAAGAGTACAGACAGTCCCCAGTTTCCACTGTTATAACTGTGAGAACTAAGCAACCAGTGACACATGCAGTAATATCCAGTACAGTGTGTGTGTTTATATAAACCAGATTCTGAAAAAGTTGGGACTGTGTACAACAGAAGTCAAACAGAATTTAATCATTTTCTAATCGTTTTGACAATCCAATTGGAATACAATACTCAACTGAATACAATACAAAGACCAGATATTTAATGTTTTACCTCAACATCATTGTTTTTGTAAATATATGCTTATTCTGAATTTGATGCCAACGACACGTTTCAAACAAGTTAGGACAGGGGCAGCAACAGACCGGGAAAGTTGTGGAATGCTCCAAAAACACAGATACTAACAGGTGTTAGTATCATGATTGGGTATTAAAGGGGCATCCTCAAAAGGCTCAGTCCTTCACAAGAAAGGACGGGGCAAGGTTCACCACTTTGTGAAACACATGATTGTATAAAGGATATTACTTCATGGGCTCGGGAACGTATCATAAAACTGTTGTTAGTAAACAGTTTGTCTGCAAATGATTGCATTCTGGTTTTATTTGCACAGCGTCCCAACTTTTTGGAATTGGAGTTGTACATTATGCTTACAAAACTGTGACTGTATACGTACGAACGGTATGTACACAAGTGGGCATATACACGAAACCACACTCAGATATTCTACACACGGCAAAAAGGAGCATTGACTTAAGCAGCCAACACTCAAGATTAAAATGTTTTCATCATAATTGCTGGAAGTGCTATTCAATTATGTAATATAATACAGGAGTGGGGGCTGTTCTTATTGAATAGTTCTGTAATCTTCTTTTCACCGTGTCGCCGTTCTCTGTGACTCTTCAAAGATTCTAAGAAAATCCATGAAAAATGAAAGGGGACGGAGGCGTGATGCAGCCAGTTTTGATTACCCATTACAGGAGAGCCATGCTAATCACATTTAAGTATCACATCAAACACACACACACTCACTCTCTCTGAATCCTTTCATCTCCCATAAATATGCTTTTTCCCGCGTTGCAAAGCAATACAAATCAACTGTTGACCCCTGAAACACAAAAATGCTGAATGTTCCTGCCACCTCTTCTTCAGTTCGATTACACAACATCTGACACATTGTAAGTGGACTGACAGATGTTAGACCACTGAGCAGGTTCCAGAGTGACAGTGGGAGGCCAATTCTCTGCCATATACATGTACGCTCCTGTCCATTTACGTTGTATGCTCAACTCAACCCATATGACCAGCATACATATTGCATGTCAAAGTGTCAACAAGGTGTTCACACTCAACGCGGTGGGGTGAACACTGGATTATTCAAAACTCACCATCTGCCTTACATCACCTGGATGCTTGTCACTGTCTGTATCTGGTGTGCTTGCCACAAAGGACGGACACTGTGTAATTTCGCAGAGCGCAGGGTGTGAACATTTTTTTTCTCTAAAAATGTCTTTTCTGTGGAAGAACAGTGTAATTTAAAAATATGGGCAGTGAGTGAATGAGTGACAGATTCTCCGAGCATCTGTTTTTCACGAGAACATGACCGCTCCCACAAATTCAACAGATTACCTTGACAGATTGATGTCAGTAAGTGACAGTGACAAGGCCTCCGTAGTGCAAATAAGTAATATTATGCGAAAAGTTTTTATTCTGTGGGTTACATAACCTCTACTTTAGAAGTGAGATGAAAATTGCAACGGTAGCGAGAATAAATGTTCTTTGAGAGCAAAACAAATCTACGATGAGATGCAGAATGATAGCGGCTGTTCACTTTCTGCTGTGGATTTCTTTACAGTGCTTTTGTGAATGCCATTGAAAATGAAGGAACCATATGTATATTCTCTTTGTAGTTCAGAATTCAAGTAAGATGACTGTGATTGTTGACCTTGGCGCCCAAAGAGATTGAGGTCAGTATAATCTGCTCGGTGAAATAAGTGGCTATTTTAAAGCTAATGAATGCCTCATATAGAGTAGACCATACACTTTGTCTGTTTTTTTCTAAAAAGAGGAGCTTTAGAAACTAAAACAGTCGAGAAACTCTGGTTTAATAAATCCCCGCAACTCTCCACAGCCAAGAACTTGAAACATTTTTATTTTTCTAAGAAATTAAATCCCCCAATTTGGCAGCAACACCAAGGTATTCCCAGGTGATACTGAGTGTAGTCAGATACACTCCGGTGCACTTTGTACTTGGTAAGGCTTAAGTGGCCAGGTTCTCTGAGGTCAGAGAAACACTGGGTGCACAGGATTGTTCATGTTGATCACTACTTCGCTCCATAAACATGGTTGGTCGAATTAAGATATGAAGGATGCTCTGAACACAGAGGTTGCCATGACGCAGGGCGAACTGAGACGGCTCATGGGTTCAGGTGAGAGCTCAGGTACGAGAGTGTGCGCTGACGTTCTTATTTGTATTTGCATGTGTGAATGAGCTCATGCTGATCCGTATGGGCATGTGTACGTGTGTTATGTGCATTGGCTGTATATCATTGCCCCTGTTCACGTCCGGGTCCATTCTCACTTTACAGGACATGAGCTCCTCCATACAATTCATCCCTGGAGCCATGGGGGATTGAGCTACTAATGCACTCAGAGAAGCTGGGAGCAATTATACATAATTAGCTTGGTGTAGTGGCTAGGCTAACAGGCTGCCAGTATTGACCCAGTTTGTCATTTAGTCATCTCTGTGTGTGCTCCTGCTGTGGATAATGACTGTTTGGGGCCTAAGAGTTCCAGTTAGGCAGTGGCCCTCATATTGTAGGATATGGCCTTGTGTTCCCTCATTTTGTCACATGGTCCGAGAACCTACAGACATTACCGCCTGCCACATTTAGCAGCAGGAACATGAGAGGAAAATCTATTTTGGTCATTTCCACGCCGAGCATTGGATAATTCTGACTCCCCACACTCCGTAACCTAACCAAGCCCCCGTACTCTCACCTAGTTGTGCACTCATCTGTGTTTACATTGAGTTGTCCTCGCATTTATCAGCACACGATGTGAAGTAGGTGCCAGTAGAAGGGCAGAGAGTTATACAGGCAGGGACGACCTTGTCTTCTTATCATTTAGCTCCCTCACTCTCACTCCTATTCTCTCCAGCCTTCAGCGTCCTGCACTCACGAACCACTCAACTGCAGTGCAACATATCAATTAAATCATTTGTAAAATTTTTTAAAAAGTATGGACCCGTGTCTCCAGGAAAAAATGGTCAAAAAGTCTTATCTATAATTGCAGATTATTTATGTGCAAACACAACCATGAAGATTTTTTTACCTGAATTCACCCTGACAGGCTCTTTGATGGAAACAGTGGCCTATGTAATATTTATACACTGTGAACTCTGTATTCTTGAATCTCTCCTTGTCATCAGGTAAATAACAGGTAATAAAGTCAACGTCCACATACCTAAATGAATGGATAGGCTGTCAATGACACTGAATGTTAGAGAGTACCAGTGACAGGCGTACTCGACCACTTTCGCTTGTTTGACATTGTGAAATGGTCACAGTTTGGACAGGTGTAGACACCATAACTACTTGGTTAGGTCACTAAAAGTATAGCAAGAGTAAAAGTTATGTATGCATCACATAAGTTAAATTAACACACAGTTGACTTTTGGTTTCACAGAACACAAATAGCGGCCCTATTTGTTTGACCAGTCCACCCACCCCGACCTCCTCTGACTGTGGACTTTGTCACGCTTATACTGCGTCACCTGACTTACTCTTTTGCTACTATCATAATCACTACAACCACGAGAGGTCACCGCCTAACATTAAACAACAGCTGTTCTCAGTTCAGTCATCCAATTACTTAGAATGCGAGTATTTAAGAACAAAAAGTTCTTTCGAGTCGTCTGTCTCATGTCTAAGTCAAGTCAAATCTCATGAATACAAAGTCAAAGTCAAGTCGAGTCTTTTATGAATGTTAGTCGAGCAAGTCTCAAGTCCTCGAAATTGCGATTTAAGTCTGACTTGAGTCCCCTACTTCTGGATTTTATACAAACACTGCACCCAGGGGGGACTCTGCTAAACGATGTTGGTGAAGAGAAAATAATTTCTTGAGAAAATAAAGCTTTATTACTCTAATCCAATTTCTTTCAAATACATATTGTGTTATATGAGATAGGGATTAGTGAAAGTGTAACACTGCAAGTTTTACTATTCAAGAAAATTATACTGTTTGTTGGGTTTGACGCTTTTTCTACACATTCGCGCAATACTGTGCGCTACTTTCAAGCTACATAAAACAACAGCGATGATACAAATGATGTTATATGGTAATGGAAGGTTTAATAATAAACGCTGAAAGATATTTGGCATTGAATTCAATGGTTAAAATCAATTATTGTTGGCTCTTTTTATGATTTCACAGTCACAATAACTGTGATCCATATGCTGTTTATATGATTAGAACAATCGTTATCATCCTGCAAGGTTGCTCTATGAAGGGATGATCTATAAAGTAATGAATAGTAAACCATTCAGGTCACTCAGTGATGGTACTAGAGGCTTTTGTACTTTCTTCATATTTCTTCGTTTAAAAAAAAAAAAATCTACTTGAAGGTAAGTCAGTAGCTCTCAAGCACTCCTTGAAAACAAGCCAATACAGAAGATTTTACAATCCAGTAGAACTATTTATAGTTCATAAGCAGCTTTACTTGATGCAGGTTTATTTTATTTTTATTTATTTTTTACAGATTCGTCATTTGACCACAATAAGTGAATCAAAATGGAGTGAAAACATGCTTTTCCCCCCCTAATATTTGGTAAAGGTCAGGATGATGTTTTTACTCCAAGACTGTGGCTTTATAGGATCCAGCTCTCCACTGCACTTTCTCTGAATGTTGTATATTTTTAAATGCTTGCCGTTTCTGCCTGTTTTTCAAACTGTTTGTGGAGGTTGAGGCTTATTTATGCATTTTCTGGTATTTTATCAGACGCGAAACCTTTTGCAGGTTGCTACATGCACAGCGGTCGATGTCCGTTTGCGATTCGAGCAGCATAACATGAAGTAACATACAATAATCACCAAGCACCAAATGTTTAGACATTTCTTAGAAAATAAATGTCATTCACTATTTTTTAAAATTGTTTGTTGGGGGTGTGGGTGTTTGTATTTCTAATCATATTTATGTGTGGATTGTGATCCATGTGATAGCTTCCTGTTTACATATCTAATAAAACTCCAAAAGAGGACAAAAACTGTCAAAGCAGATCACACACACAGAGATCATTAAGAGGACTTTCATGCCTACAACTTGAAGCCCACTCTACCAGCGCAGTAAGCATGCCTGTGCATGCTGCCTATGCAATTATTTGAAAAGAACGTGCATACATGCCTTATTAGTCAAACAGTAGGAATGTCCGTGGTGACCACTGAGCACTAGCCGTCCCAGCAGTCGGTGGTATTGGTGTCACACTGAGTCTGAGCAGGTGCTGGTTAAACAGAGTAGATGTAAACAAAAACAGAGAAAATGGGCAGTACAAGCCACGTGTGTGTGTGTGTGATGTGGGCGTGCATAGGATAGTGTTATGAAATCCTGCTTCGCTGACTTGAGTTGCAGCACCATGGATGTGAAAATTTGGAATTGATTCGCATCACTCTTCGTATTTAAAAAAAGAAAGAAAAAAGCCTGTTGGATAAAATGAGTGGTGAGTAGGCTTTTAGCAGGATTAATTGCAAAAAGGTGTGCATTAATCCGTGATTGTGTGATGCAGCCCTCACGCACAACCCTCACCAGCTGATGCAACATTAGACGAAGAGCATTTTGGGTGTCAAACAGGTGTTATTGCAGTCAGCACTTGAGAACCACGCTTAGAATTTTCTGAAGTTTAGTCCATGCAAAGATTTTTATTTAAATAAACTGCATCTGTCGTACTTTAAGCTGAGAACACATGCGTCTTGAGTCATAGTTTAATATAATTTTACACACAGGCCAGGTGGCTATCATTGATGTTTCATACACCAGTTCAGGTGGAGAGTTTATGTAATATTTGTTGGGGGTGGCGGTTTGGTGAGACGTAACTGCCGGCAGGGTGGTTCAACTGATGTTATTAGTATTTGGTGTTAAAGTGTGTGTGTGTGTGTGTGTGTGTGTGTTTGTGTGTGTGTGTGTGTGTGTGGTAAAATTAAATATATCAATCCGTTGCTACCTTCCCCTCTTTCCTTTCTACCCCCTCCCTCTCTTTTATGTCTCTGCATGAAGCCATTAGAGTTACGTAAACGCTGCTGCAAAGGGCAGCAGCTCGCTGACGTATAAGGCTAAGCATTTATAAGATCACTCAATGGTAGTCACATTTCTCAACTACACTTCTCTGTGAAGTAACACGGGTTTGGAATTGACCATTACCGCGATACAAGTCTGCAGAAGGCCTCATGGAAACAGTGAAGCACCGACTACCAATTTTCCGAAAATGCTTTTTTACTGAGCTCCTTGCCTGCATACTCACGAGGAATGTGGGATAATTAATATATATCCACAGACATAGTTTGAGGCTTAATTTTAAAGGAGGAACTGTCACGTTCACGGAATAATTGACCGGAGTGGACTTTTATTTTACCAACATCATCTTCTGTATGTAAAACAGTATGGGCTGTAGAGACCAAACACAAAACTGGTGATTGAGAGGATTTTTTTTTGTTGTTGTCATTTTGTTATTTTTCAGCTATATTGAGATACTGTAATATGGTAAACGGCGGCTTATTTAAACATTGAGCAGATAGAGTCACGTTTCTGGCCACATGACAAATATAAGTCTAATATTCACTGTCCTTTTAGCTCTTTGGCCTCCAGTAACTCTTGATGGAAATATCTGTCTCTTTAGCCACACTATGCCAACTTTGTCTTGGCTCTAAGCAGCGCACAGTCAGTTTATCAGAGCTTTTTATTTTTTTTTGCTGAAAACAGATGCCTGCTAGTGCAAATCAGTAAAGTTGCAAAACTTTAAACTGAAACATACAATGAAGCTCTGTATGGGGAAGCGTGATTGCTGGTTGATAGTGTTGAGGATTAGCCTGTCCTTCGGGTTTTCGAGAAGCAAGCATGTATATTGATCTGATTGACCCTCCCTCTGTAAGGTGAGTTCAGGTCCTCAGGTCCACATAATTAGATATGTTTTCACTGCTCCTCAGTCCATTAGGAAAATAACCACCTGTTCAGAAGAATCCCAGTTCATACGGGTCAGCCAAGGAGAACCCTTTGAACCACCATCTGTTCGGCGTATGTGACGTTATCAGCCAGGGCCAAATCGTTTCTGATAACTCACAGAAAGAGGCTGGAAATCCGTAAATACACCGCTGATAGTTCTATGCTGTTCTGTCCAAGAGTCATCATCTCTCAAAAGGCAAAAATTACCATGACGGATGAAACATTATTTTCTGTTTTCCTAAGATGAAAGTGGTGCCCAACACACTCAAAACAGACAGGAGAGATGCAACAACTAAAGTCATCCTACTTGTGCCTCACATATTTACAACATCATGTTGTACGTCATGCAGGGAGCCCGACATCAGGCCACATGTCACAGATAATAACATAGTTGACAGATTGCCAGTTTGTCAAAACATGCAGGTGGTCAACAAACGAAAGCTGTAATGAGGCCAGGACTCTGATTGGCTCTGAAACCTGAAGCCTTTGTATTGGAAACGGCAGGCTCATGCTTCATTCAACACTTTCTCTGCAAGATGGCCCAGCCTGACACGCAACAGCCCCAAGTCTCACGCCATGTCGGCCAAAAACACAGAATGACCCCTCCTTCCCTCGGCATAACAAGTGGCCTCTCCTGCACGAGGAAGACTGAATTCGTCAAGCTTCATCTCTCGGAGTCCATAGTGGCAGATTTGGTCTCTTTTTGGTCTTGTTATCATTTTCTTTTTTGCTGGTTTCAATAAATACAGCCAACTTCTTAGGCCATATCCCTAATTATTGAATATATATTATTTTGTCTTCAAACTAGGCGTCTCATTATAGAACCCTTCTAAGTCTCAAATGATTAGGATGACATTTAGGATACTTGCTTTTCGTTTTTTTTTTTTTTTTCCAGAATATGCCTGCAAGAATTGTGGAATGTCCCAATGGAATATTATTTTTCAAAAAGCAAACAAACATTTTTTCAAGGATGAGCACGTGTTGTGTATGAAAATTTGTGAGTTGTTGAAATTAGTGGTGCAGAAAGCGTTGCAAACACTTTGGCTGCAATATCTGGTAGAACTTTTCTGAGCATCTAGATTTTTTACAGTCTCATAGCCACAAGGCCTGTTCATGTGTTGGGAAAAACAAATATGAAACCCAGCAGACTTTCTTGACCAGATACACTGAAATTGTGGTCCATGTTGTGCAATGTGGGCCAAAACAACCCTTAGAAGCCTAAAGCCGTTCAATTCGATGCGGATCAGCTCTATGTATCTCCACCATCACACTCACAATCACGCAAACTCGATGCACACACACGCACATATGCTCCTGCTGAATGTAAATTGGATTTCTCACAAAGTGATCATGTGTGAAGCCCGTTACGCACACGTGGCTGTTCTTGTGCGACGTGCCATCACAAGGAGCCAGGGCGAGGACACAATGCCAAAAATGTTGCCGTTGCCGTCTACTATCAGGTTTCTTACATATTTGTTTTAATAAGTAACACCCACGTCACTGCTTATGGTCAGCGTGTTTCTTCTTCTGCTACTCAATGTAATTGCAAAGGAAGTTGAACCACAAAACTTTACAACCACCTTTCACTGACACTGAAAAAAAAATAGGGAGACAATCCATGCTGCTTTCATCCTTTTTTTACAGGGTCGGTTCCTTCGCAAGAAAACATGTGTGCCTATACTGAAAACACACACACACACACACACGCAATTTTGTTTTCAGATCAGCTGTGAAGTACTTTGTCCTCACAAAGGGCTACAACATATTTCCCAGGCTTTTCTGTCCTCTTTATTAATTAATGAAAGCAAACATGACTGAGAAGGAAATTAGCCTAATGCGTATGATTTGCCATGGCCTGAGTGGGCTGCAGCCGGTGTGTTTACTCTGCTTGAGGGCCACGTTGCCAGGACAGTGTGTGTGTCGAGGTAACAGAACAGGCTGCAAACAGGCTGGGACACAGACACGTCAAGACGACAGAGTCAAGGCGCACAAAGACAAAGAGACTGTGCCTATAAGAGACACATTATACTGCACTGGATGTTTGTGTTTCCTAGGAGTGGCCCTGAGCTGGTTCTCAGGTGAGCAGCCAGGGTCTGTGTATTTGTCATTGAGGTTCAAGAGAGTGAAAATGTTGATGTTTCTCTTCCCCGGGTCAAACAAATAAAGAAACGCTGCCGGTTATGTTTTTGCCATGACCTCTTCTAGTCTAATAGTTACTCAAATATCCACTGAAATCTAAAAAAACAACAACATGCATTTAAAGCTGATTTTTAGATATTTTTACTGTTCATTGTTTGATCTGCCACTAGACGTCTCTACATCAAAACTATAGCAAAATATACAGATTTTGATGACATTGTGAAGTAGCATGGGATCATGGGAGTTGCTGAAAATAAATAGATGAAATTGAATAATCACGTCAAAACGAGGGAGCAATAAAACATACAAAATGAGTAGATAGCTGGCTAGTTTGCCAGCTTCCGTCCTCCCTCCTCGACGCATCATCTGGTGTTTGGCGTTTCCCCAGAAGTTACCAGTAACTACAAGTAACTATAGGCAGCAATGGGGATATAACGCCATTGAATGGCGATAGATGAAATGCGTCATTGCCTTGAATAAAGATATGGATTTCTCTGAGTTTGAAAATTGCTGGAATCATTTGGGATTATGTAATTATACAGCTCAACAAAATATATAACAGGTCTAGTCGTTTTTAAATATTTTAGTGCAGAAATGTTACATATTGCCCTGCCTTTCAATCAGTTCTTAATCAGAAAAAATCTCTCGGTTACCTTATTTAGTACCACAAGAATCATACGTGGACGAGAATATACATGACATTCCCTCCATTATGTGTTTGTGCAGGCAGCATTATGGCAGTGCCTTGGTGAACAAGCCATTCTGCACGTGTCCTGTTATACACATCGCTGGGAACACACTGGCTTAATTACTGACCAATGGTCAAGGGCGCCGCACTGGTCCACTCCACCCTGGTTACACAAACCCATTGCTAAAGCCTTGAACAACCAGGCTTAAGTACACCTATCAGATTTCATACCCAATGCCCCACAGAGGACTAAAAAAGGTCACCAGTGTTGGCAAGTTTTGGCTTTCACATGAAATCAAGGTAAATACCAAGATGGAGACTTTTTATTATTATTTCAAGCATAGTTAGAGCATATAGGAGATAAGCAGGGACACGGAGAGCAATGAATAATGATTGAATAATAAATGTCAACTTTCTGAATCTTGCTGACAGCTGCGTTTCTTCAACTTAATCCAGTGATGATGCAGATTTGCAAACTCAGGGAAACTTGACACACTGACAGCAGTCGAGTATAAAAACCGCAATCAAAATGGGTATTAAAGAGCACCAGACATCTTAAATGAAAAATCCTTAAAAGGAGGTCGGAGGAGTTCTATAGCCTTTCCAAATTTTTCAATACTTGTGTGGTTTGGCTTACGCTCTTTATTTGCCCTTTAAAGGGATATTTGATGGATATTATCTACATGTATGTGCAATATAATCTCTTTATGTTTCTATTAAATAACAAAGTAGGGGCATGATGAAACAATATCAAATGCAGGAAGTAATATAAAACAAGGGCAAAGATACAGAAGAGATTGTGTACACAATACAGTGGCTGCTGACAGGCAGCACAAGTGACACATGAATCTCTTTTGAGAGTCATTTTCTCTGTCTACACTGACTCACAGGTGAAAAGTAAAAGGCGATAAGTGGTTAATGTGGCAAAGTGGGCAAGCAGAGGCGAAGTCACAAACAGCGAACTCTATCTTTAGACTGTCTGCAGGGCACTTCAATTAACACATATGAGAAAGTCAATAAATTGGATTGGATGGCTTGCAGGCACCAGTTACAGTTGTTCTTCAGTTTTTGTCCCATTGTGACGGTGTGTACTTTGTTGCTTGCATTTATGATGATCTGACATTTTGTCTACAGAGATGATGAGCTTTTATTTTTAGAAGGTGAATAAATGAACCATGAAGATTTTGAAGTCTCTGTACACTGCTTCTAAATGTATTGTTTGAACTGTAACCTTTTTACATTCAGAAAACCTATGCTTGTTTATTCACCTTAATTTGATGTGTTTGCACGCTGTCCTTTTGGCAACCGGACTGTAACATAATGTTCATGGAGTAACAGTATAACCTGATATCAAATCCAATAAAATTTTATTTGTGGAGCACCTTTCACAGATTATGGCAGTTCAAAGCGCTTTACAAATAACTGACAGGCCGACACTAAGACAAATATAAATAGTAATAGAATTTGAGACAAATAAGAAATAGAAAACATAAAAAATTAAAAATTTGATCAAAAAAACAGCCACATGGAGAGAGGAAAATGGCAAATAAAATAGGATGAATGAGGAAATGAATGTTTCCCTAAACATGCCGTGCGCTTGTGTGTGCCGTTGCGCCCCCTAACATCACATATTCCAGCTGTTTCCCTTAGAGGGAACGTCTGCTGGTGATTGAGGAAACAGATGAGGCCGATATTCACGCAATTTGACTGTTGCAGAAGGTGAATGTACTTCTACGACGCAAAAAAAGATAAGGCTGCTTAGCGCATGCACAGGTTAATGTGGGGTGCACGAACTACACGCAGTTTTGTGTGCCTGCATTTCGAATGACAAAAAATATAATTAAGTATTCCTTTTTTTTAAGGGTCCAGTTTCCTTCCCGTTTTCTGTGAATTAAGGGTGGACAGGGCTGACGCACACCAACAGCCATAGTAACATTATAATTTCGGGTCTTGTTCCAGCTCTCCAAGCTTAGAGCGTGACGCATGACGCGTTGGGGAGGCGCGGCAAACTTCCCCCATAAATTCTCAGCCTGCTCCTACTCTGGCTTCAGAGATACAGCGAGGCCAGACCCCTCACATCACTGGAAAGGATTGGAAAAACATCTCTTGCCACTGCACCGTGAGCTTTCGGGTGCAACCGCTGCAAGTATGATTAAGAAAATGTCACCATCCGAGAGTGAGTTCGACATACCGGCCAAGAATTGCCATAGGATGGTGATTTTGGGCTCCACCAAAGTTGGGAAGACTGCCATCATCTCTCGGTTTCTGAACGAGAGGTTTGACGACCAGTACACGCCCACTATTGAGGACTTTCATAGGAAATTCTACAGCATCAGGGGAGAAGTTTACCAGCTGGACATTTTGGACACATCTGGAAATCATCCCTTCCCTGCCATG
Source organism: Hollardia meadi (assembly GCA_037974645.1). Lineage (NCBI taxonomy): Eukaryota > Metazoa > Chordata > Actinopteri > Tetraodontiformes > Triacanthodidae > Hollardia > Hollardia meadi. The sequence goes on from JBBPCS010000672.1 coordinate 6,566,941, forward strand.
AGGAGGCTTTCAATTCTTACCGGTGAGTTGAGCTTTAAAATCAATTCAAACCGACACCGTTTCTTCTGTTTGCAGAGTTCACTCTTTATTTGCTGCAATTATTTGGCATTGAAACTGTCCTCTCTTGTGTCCTCCAGGTGATGTGTTCATCTTGGTATTTAGCTTGGATAACAGAGACTCCTTCCAGGAGGTGCAGCGCCTGAAGCGCCAGATCTATGAGACCAAGTCCTGCCTGCGTAACAAAACCAAGGAGAATGTGGACGTCCCGCTGGTTATCTGCGGCAACAAGTGTGACAGGGACTTTTATCGTGAGGTGCAGGAGGACGAGATCGAGCAGCTGGTTGGTGGAGACGAGCACTGTGCATACTTTGAAATCTCAGCAAAGAAGAACACCAACGTGGACCAAATGTTTCAGACTTTGTTTACCATGGCCAAGCTGCCGAACGAAATGAGCCCCGATCGCCACTGCAAAGTTTCCCTGCAGTACTGCGAGCTTCTCCACAGGAAGTCCTTCAAAAGCAAGAAGTGCAAAGACGGGAGCGCATATGGGGTCGTGGCGCCGTTCGCGCGGAGACCGAGCGTGCACACTGACTTGATGTACATAAAGGGGAAAGCTGTAGGAGGCACTCAGACCAAAGAGAAAGGCTGCGTCATATGCTGACACTGTCTTTGCCTGCGTGCAAGAAACCTTCTGAACTTTTCCAGAGCTGAGGACGAGGCCAGAGCCGCTCTGCACACACATGGCACATGAGCCCGAACATTGTGGACTTCAGGCGAGGCGAGGCACACCGTGTAGCGGTGATGCAGGAGGAGATGATCTGAAAATGCTGTAAAATCTGCCTCTACATTAACTTGCCCAGAGCGGCACTTTGTTTTACACAAGTTTACATGAAGCTATTTTTTTGTGTGGAACTTTAATGTTTGTTGCATTATGAACAAATTTGATTCTGAATGTGTATTTATTATGTCCACTTTTTCATAAAAGAGAAAATAAAACCACGTTACTTTCATAATCTGTCTTCCTCATCTCTTTACTTCCAAGCGAAACAAACAAGTTACATCAAACGCTGCACTGCACACTTTCCCCTCTGGCTAAGACACACTTCATGCACAGGCAGACAAACTATGTTAAATCCGCAATATGCTGAACTGAGGGGGCATTAGGGGCCACGAACATGCTCCCCATAGCACCTTTACTCAGGCTTAACCGTTAATAATTTCATCCCTTTCTGACAGCTAAATGCGGATACGTGCTTTCCACAACTGAATCTCTGGATTCTGAATAAATCCCCCTTTCAAGTCTAAAAACAACAAATAGGATGAATGATCGCTTTGCTTACTGATAGTATGTTAGTTTAATTTTGTTACAAAGATGCTTGATTAAGGATGAAGTCCACAGGCTTGAATTAAAGTGTATCACAAGAAGGATAGGCTAATTAAAAAGCATTTGAGCCAATCAGTTCTTAATGGCTTTTATTAGAAAATATGTATATTACAGGATATCACAAAATAAACACAGAAAAACTACATTAGATATAAATACTACACAATAAAGTTGGCATTCTCGCAAAGCAAAAAAAGTGACAAAAAGAGGGCATTGACGTTTAAAAGCACCTTGAAATGCGACGCAGCAGAGACAATAAAGTCTTAGTTCATTAAACGTCCATCCCGTGCTGAATTCTCTGCTCAATATGCGAGGATTTAAACAAAAAAAAGTCCTTCCTGCACCTCGAATGTAAGTGAGCTTCCTCCTGTCAGTGCAGTAATCCAGTGTTTACGTTCATGATGCCTTTGGCACGTCAAACATGCACAGACTTTTGTACTTCTGCAGCAGCTGGTTCTTGGTGCGGACCTGCTCCCGCAGCGTGTCCAGCTGCTGCTGCTGCTCCAGCGGACTGCTCTCTATCCCGGGCATGTTGGATATCTGCTCCCGAGCCTCCTGGATCTTTGCCTTCAGCTTGGCCAGTTCTTGGTGGACATCCTGGCTGTCCTTGTCCATGCTTAAAGAGAGTAAGGCGAACAAGACGACTGTTATTTCCATTGTGTTATTTTGGGCATTTATTAGGCTGGCCAGGTTAGCCTAGCTATAACTAATAACTAACGTTAGCTTTAGCTAACAACAAGCTTAGCAACTCGGCCAAAACGATTGTTTCTTAGTTAAGATGTGTCCACAGAGCCGTTTAATATACGTGTTAACATGCATGAAGCCGCTGATAATCTTACCATTTGATAATATCATGAACTAAAGGCAGCAAAGAGCAATCGCCGCCGTCTTTCTCTAGCTTTGGTTGAACCCCCGCCATCACGATCCCTGCTCCGCGGCGCAGATCGTTTACGTCATGCACGGGGTGATGGCGTCACAGCTTAAAGAACAGATACATTTATTTTTGAACTACACAAAAAAGTGACGATTCATCTCCAAATATCACGTTTTCAGCACAAACATGTTGTAAGTGCTTCAGATATATCTTTTAGATGCTCGTCACAAAAACGTAAGGTTCTTATATACGTAAATATTTTAACAAATAAAGCAGATAAAATATATTTGTAAGTTATGACACAACATGCTACAGCCTTGTGTGTTTTTTATAATTATGAGAGGAAAAAATATTGAGCAAAGAAGTGCTCTGATCGTTATTTTATCTAAAGCTGTGTACAAATTTGTGGTGGTGTGGTGATTAAATTGAGAGGATCTCACTCTTATTTCACTTCTTTCACAACAAAAGTTGGTTGAAATATTCCCTCTAGTTTCATGCTATACCATGCTTCCCTTTGCCCAAATTTTAAGATTCTTAAGTCACATCTTTAGAACCATAGCCAAATATACTGACATGGGGAGCAGAAGCTTCCTATCACAAGTCTTACGTTAAGATAGGAGGAATCAAAGATACGATTTTTTTTTAGGAATCCTATCTCATCTTATCTCAACCTATCCTATCTAAGCAAATACTCAATCCAACATCGCTTATCGACTTTAATGTCTGTTACCTGGCAACTGACGCTACTTTTCTCATCTCGCCTCATTGAAACAAACCGAAACACATTGAAACATGGAGCAAAAACAATGACGGCATTTAACTTCAAGACAGACGAGTTAGAAACTGTATGTAACAGACAGCCACCTCAGTTAAATTGCGTGACACAGCAGGCTGAGATATTTTTGACAGCTGAACCTATCTGAAGTGAAGATAGGAACATTGACTTAGGGAAATGTTAATCTGTAATGACCTTTATCCTAAATCAGGTCCTAACCCTAGTTACCATGGCTACCAAACAATTAAGAAGTTAGGAAGTTTCTGTAATAAGTAGTCCATTGTGTTTGGGAGAAGCCGAATAAAAATGTCAAAGTTTTATATATCCTGCTATTTCTAATACTTGCCCATATTGATTCACATTCGAATGAAACCCCTGATAGCCTATATTCCCCCCGAAATAGGCCACACACAATCTATTAATACACAGAACAGACCAATATGACCTGCGATGGCCGGAAATGTCACTACCTAGCAACCTTATAAGCACCTATACCTAAATTCACCTGTGTGTGCATTCGAGTGGACCTTGGCAACCTGTGTAATTGGGCACAATGGGCACAAATGTGATCTAATGGACTGCAGTGAGTCATAATTCTGTACATCAGTGAAGACTTGTATTTGGGTCATGCGTTTCTATCTGGGTATCCCTCTCCCTTGTCTGCACACCTCATGTTGAAGCTAGATGAATGACACGGGATGAAAGAGAAAACATAGCAAAATATCACAAAGCATCACTAGTACTGCTGTCAAATAGAGGTGGAAACCTGTACAACTGCAGTCCGTCTTTACAATATGTATCAACAGAAATAGGCTTGACATACACAGCAATACTGTGGCTCTGCAAATAAAAACCTACCCTGGTCCATCTTTTCCTCATTTTTCATTGACCCATATTCCTGTGATATCAGGGTCTCCGTCCTCTTTGTGCCAGTCGTAAGCCTCATTAGCCTGGAAACATACATGATATTGCAGTGGACTCACTTAGTGTTTGACCACTGATAAGTCAGAGTGAGTTAATATTGGTAATGGCCGCGTGTAGCGCGCATTGATTAGCTTATCGTCTGCCTGCAAATAGAGGGATTATGTAGGCACCCATGATGAACATTCTATGATGTAGTCAATTCATCTAAAAGTATCAGAGGTGTATTGTCTTTTAAAAACTCAAAAACACATACAGTGGCAGGGTTGGCGAAGCTGTTAAAACATTGTGGTGTTTTGATTTTATCTCTTGATCTTCTAAACCTCACTGACCTATATTATATTCACCACTACATGTTTGCATCAAAGGATAGGTTCAGCAGTTAATCCCCCCCCCCACACACACACACACACATATTCTCCATACCTGGTAAACACTGCAGGGACAAATTCTCATTAGCCGCCGCAGCAGAGAGGCCCCTGCCATGACACAGCCAGTGAAGACCTAATTAAGAGCAGCTTAAGTGGGACTTAATTTAGATGTGAGGCTTATTGAACATTTTCTTTGGTCACACCTCCTACGGAGTGGTAGTGTTGATGATTTTTACCAGACGCCGATTTTTCAGGATCACCTTGACCACGCTGAAACTTACAGAGTTAGCATATGTGACCCAGATTTGAGTTTTATAGGACATTATTATGCAGCTGGAGTGTTTTACCATTTAGGTCACGGGGGAAGCTCTGACACCTCACATTTATGAGTTGTGAAAAGTGGGACATTTCACGACCCGGCGATATCATCCCACACAAACAATTGAACATATTCGACTTGAATAACAGGCACATTGTTACCGTAATTGCACTAATATTAAAACGTAGCAGCTGTGTCACAGAGTGAAATGATGTGGTGGGGCGATAGTAATATTTCCTGTCCAGGTAAGATGAGTGAGAGTTGTTTCAATGTGACTTTTGTTTCATCCTGACACTTTGTAGGTTACTTTGACCCATTTCCAGCTGGAGAATTGGCTATGAGGCAGGAAGGAGCTTGTTAAGTCACTTTCATGTTGGTCCCAGTCATTGCTATCTCTGATTGATTTAGTGTGTGTAGTCTCGAACGAATTAGCCAGCAAACTATTTCCAGAATAAAGAAAATTAAAAACAACAAAACCTTATTGCTGAGATAGAGAAGTAAAACTTATCGACAGTACCCTGTGTCAGGATTAAAATCAATTGTAGTATTTATTTATTTATTTTTTTTAAAGTTTTCCAGCCTTATAGTTCCTTTAATGATTATGAATGCACATTAAACAGAAAATTATATACTTGTTGCAATGGATTTCCCAACATAGAAAAGTTTGTTCCAATTTTTGTAAATAATATTCAAACCTAAGGTATACAAATATCATTTCATTCACACCACTGACAGCAGTGGTTGAAAGTAACTCCATTTACATCTACTGAAATAGTGCTACTTTATTCTTCCACTCCACTTAAAGGGAAATATTATATTGTACTTTCTACTCCACTGCATTTATTTGACAGATAGATAGATAGATAGATAGATAGATAGATAGATAGATAGATAGATAGATAGATAGATAGATAGATAGAT
>JBBPCS010000672.1:6572605-6590740 GCA_037974645.1 Hollardia meadi
ACACACACACACACACACACACACACACACACACACACACACACACACACACACACACACACACACACACAAGCCTGAATCTGAAAGTGGCAGAGGCAGAGGGTTGTAATTACCAAATGTTAACATTATTAATTAAGCTGCTAATTATTTTCCGGTTGCATCAGTCTGGCTTATAAAATGTCAGAAAATTGTAAAAATTTGACGTCCTGAAGCCCACGGTGACGTCTTCAGATGCTTGTTTTGTCTGACTAATAAGCAAAATCTGAAGATATCCAGTTAATAGTTAGGGCTAATTCTCACAATTGAGAATATGTTTTTTTGGTGGGGGGGCTACCAATTCAGTTATACTCTCTGATTTTGTTGGTTCTAATAAGCAAGTTAACCACGGCTTTCGTGTCAGTCTTTAGATGCAGATGAGGCCCTTAGTGGTGATTCAAATTCCCTCCATTGCCAGTAGTATAAATTACATCATGTTTAATCCTCTTTTTTCCAGTGTTGTTCTCACACTTTCTCTTTGTCTCTTCTTCTTGTCCCGCAGGTTTACGAGGGTTAATAAACCTGGGCAACACATGTTTCATGAACTGTATTGTTCAGGCCCTAACGCACACACCGCTGCTGCGAGATTTCTTTCTCTCCGACAGACACAAGTGCGAGATGCAATCAAACTCCTGTCTGGTGTGTGAGATGTCGCAGCTCTTTCAGGAGGTATGATGCACAGGTTTTCGCGTGCATGAACTTGATGCATAGAAAGGAAGAACTTGTAATCAAAAAGGAGCCATAATTTGAGATTTAAAAAACAAACAAAAACAAAACAACCTTATCAATGCAGAATGTTCTCTCCCAGTGTAACACACTGCAGAAGGCTGAGTCACTGTTGCGCTGTTTTGTCGAGTCCAAAGAATGGAGGCAGAGAGGAGGGAAATATCCTGCTTGACAAGAATGTACAGAGCCACGTACAAATGAATGAGTAGAATGCAGTAATTATACCTTTAATGTACGTGATCAGTCAATGCCAATTATGTTTCACAGCCATTAACAGCCTTTTAAATCCCATCTCTTTGATAGAAAGGTTTAGCATTTATTTTACATCTAACAAACTCATTGTCCCTGAATGTTATGTAATTTCTGCCTGGTTCGCTCCCACACTGCCTCGCTTTTTTTTTTTTTTCTTACACCCTCTCACTTCCCAGTATATATGAGCCCACAGATGGCAAGTGGTGCTATAATGAGTTGAGTCATCACCCACCCCCCACCCCCACTTCACAACACGCACACGGAGCCGTGCCCCGTCTCCGTTGACTGCACCGCTCAGCTACATAACGTATGAGGAGACACAATCGCTCACCTCTGTCACGCTGGGAGGCAGAAATTGATCGAGTGTTCAGCTGTGTTTGAGACAGAAAAATTCAGGGTCAGTCATGAAAGATTAATTTTTAAACACTCCCCAACGCTGCGCACAATATCATTCCCAAGTCTACCTTCACTCCTTGCCCCCAACTTTCTAAACTCATTCCTTACTCCCATCCTCTACCTTCATTCTTCTTTAATCCGCCTCCTTATCGTCATCAAAAGCCATCTTCTGACTCTGCAGGCACGCGCACACACAAACACACACACACACACAGCTTTTTAGATGTGAAGGTGAGAGGCGGCCCGCTTTGATCAGCCACTCTCACGCCCCCGTTTTCTACTCTTTCGTTTGTCAGCCACCTTCAAACTGCCGAAAAGGAGCAGAGTTTGTAAGATGCAAGAGACGTTAGCCTGGCATGTTTTTCCCCCTCTCACAACTCAATCACATTTCAGAGACAACTGTGGAGAATAAAGCGAGGTGTGTGCTACATCTATGTGCAGAGAAATGAGAGCCCGTCTGGCATTAATGAGCTCTGGTTGGCACTCCATTGTAGATGTTTGCAACTCTTCTGCTCTGCTCAGCTCTGTTGCTTCCTTACCCACACCTCCTGACCCTGGCCAGGATTGTCGCTCTCTCGAATTCCCATGGCAACCAAGATGGATGTATGTGCTCCAAACGCTCCTATTTCCCAGCCACTTTGTCTTCTCTGCTGTGCACCTCACACCTCTCCCCTCTATGGATGTGCTGTGTTTAGAGCTGGCCTTGTGGTGGAATTTATTCATATCTGATTACAGTTAAGAGCCAGAAAATCACATGGACTGACAGAACATTTCTGTTACGGTTCAGCAATGAATTATAGATGACAGTGAGCAATGTAGCTATGATATTGGCAAAGAGGTGATATATAATGCACCCAGTAACACCTGGAAAACTGGGCTAACCACTCTCTCCTCTTCACCCCCACCACCTGTCCCATCCTTCTTCCTCGCTTCCAGTTCTACTCGGGCCACCGTTCGCCCCACATTCCCTTCCGGCTGTTGCACTTGGTGTGGACTCATGCACGTCACCTTGCAGGCTACGAGCAGCAAGACGCCCACGAGTTCCTCATCGCAGCGTTGGATGTACTACACAGGCACTGCAAAGGGGACACCATCAGTAAGATATATTCTGAAACAAAATTTAATTCCCAGTGTGTACACCACATTTAGCTTGAAGAGTTTACTCTAGATTCTTTTTTGCATGTGCGTTCTTGAATGTTATCTGTTAGACCAGGATTGCAGCTTGTTCAAGTTGGACTGAATGGGGAAACGCAGCAAAAAGCAGTATCAGTTGAGATTGAGAAGAGTGTGCCTGGGACCGTGCCACCTACTGTCTCTGATCCGGCAATGTGGAGTTATACCTTAGATCTACCCACAGAGCACAGTGCCTTACTTCACTGGAAACATACTGAAGGAGACTGGCAATGGTGTGTACCGAGGGGGACGGCAAGCAAGCAGTGTGAAGAATGTCAATAGACCCTTAGTGCCCTGCAGTGCAATGACGGGCCGACTCGCCCACAATCCCTGCAGTAGGATTTGCTTCGATTAGCTACAGAGAATCCAGAAGGTTGTGAAGTGGCAGGGAGGCTCTGCTGCAGGGGAAAAGGAGAAAGAGGGTCAGACAGAGTCCTTCAGAGGTGAAAAAGAGGTTGTTGGTGTTTTCTGTGTGTTTTTTATACTTCGTGCTCTTTGTGGTCCACAGGAGATGACAATGGGAAGAAGGCCAACAATCCAAACCACTGTAACTGCATCATTGACCAAATCTTCACTGGGGGCCTGCAATCAGATGTTACCTGTCAAGTTTGCCAGTAAGTTTTGTGTCTTTGTAGCTTTAAAATGTGTGAAGAAGCAAAAGCCTTAAAATGAAAGCCCCACCTGAGATGCATGCTGTCCATACATCTTGACAGAGCCTCACATCACCAGCTATACCCCTCCCCCCTGCTTTTCCTACATTTACCCTTTCATCCATCATCCGTCTATCCTTCTGTGTCCTCCGATGCTGTAGTCGCCTCTCACCGCTGGGCTGATCGATGTGGACACCACCCGTCCTCTCTGAGTGGCTGAACTACTCGCTGTGTCCTCTCCACTGCTCTTATTTAAAGCCCCGGTCCCTGCAGAGCTGCTGTAAGGGGGGTGGGGTTGTCTAGACGGCAGCACAGGCCAAACATTGCCTGCCTGCCCCCTAGAGCTGTCCTGTCACATTAACACCAGCACACTGCACTGAACTGCGAAGCGCCTCGCCCAGACTAGCAGGCAAGCTGAGCCCAGCTCTGTGCGACGGTACCTGCGTCCACAGCGAAAAGGGAGCTAATGATGCTGTCTTATGTGTCATTGTGCCATAACTTAAACCCCTTCGTAATTATTACAAATCTCCTGTTGACTACAGATTACTTATGGATAGCCACGACCTTAATCAAAACAAAATGCACCCCCGGGCTTCTTGGACACAAACGGTACTGTATTGGTGCCATATAACTGCAGGGTTACTCTCTTGCCATCTTAAATGCCTGCATTCTTGCCTTAAGCCACCTGCTGATACCACTGGGTATTAAAGCATCTCCATTCATCTTATCAGCAGTGATGATGTGCAGCAGCCCATTCCCCATGCACTTATATTGGTGTCCACTGCCTACTTTGAAGGCTCCATTTTGCTCAGTCCATCACAGTCATTTGGGCTCTAATATTACAAATTTGTTTTGTAAAGCCAATTGTCTCTGATGTAACTTGATGTATTGAATTGCAAATGGGCTCGGAAGAACGGAGTGAATATGTTACGTATGCGCACGCACGCACTCAATCTTCCAGCAGGCTTTAAACAAAAACATGATCAGAATCTACGGAGGCTGTGTGAATTTAAGTCCATGTGTTGCCATCGATATCATCATTCTTTCATTATGACAACCACAAGATTTATTAAACGTAATCATCAAACTCCCTTCTCTCTCTCTCTTTTTTAAAATTTTTTTTTTTTACTCTAGTGGGGTTTCCACAACAATAGATCCATTCTGGGACATCAGTCTGGACCTTCCTGGCTCATCCACACCATTCTGGCCCCTCAGCCCTGGAGGCGACGGCAGCACAGTAAACGGAGAGAGCCACCTGTCGGGGTCTACCACGCTCACAGACTGCCTACGCAGGTACAGCCTCCGTCTCAACTGACACCACCCGGGTTGTCTTTTTAGTGGTAGATTAAAAACGAATCACATTCATAACATTTGGAAAAGAAAGGAGGTGCTTCTGCTTTCTACTTGTCCTGTATCCTTCTATCTTTTCCTCCATCTCTCCAAATTCAAGTGTAACAATCCACCTGCAGCCAAATAAATGTTATTCATCCCTCCACTTGTACGAGGGGTCACATGTAGTGTCTGCTCGGCCGAAATCCTGTTATCTGTGCATCTCGTCTTCAGCCTTCATCAGGTTGCAGAGCAGGTGTGACCTCTCATGTCTCCTCTGCTGCCTCTTCATTCTTGCAATTTCCTTTCCCTTCCTCCTTAGCTTATTTCATTCCCTCCCCTCTCCATATAATTCCTTTTCCCCCATGCCCTCACTCGCTACCTCTCACATTTGTCTTTATCCTCCCCCTGCATTTCACTCGCCTCCTTTCCTTCCTTCCTTCCTTTTTTTTTTTTTTTTTACTGCAGCTCTTCACATACCCCTAGTTGCTGCAGCAAGTCTCTTAAAGGTACAGAACTGGTAGGTGCTGTGGGCACTGTCCTACAGAGTGGCTGCACCAAAACTCTGTAGGCAGACTCGATGCACAAACCCTCATACATCTTTAGAATAACTTAATGCACATTTAGAACTAGGTGCTGCGGGGGCACAAAGGGTGAGATCAAGAAAATATGACCAAATATCACCATCTTTCCCCCCAGTTTTCACTTCCTTTTTGCCCACACTTGCTCTGCTCTTACACACTCACACCCTCTCTTCTTCTCTTTTTATGCCAACCCTCTCACTGCAGGTTTACCCGGCCCGAGCATCTAGGAAGCAGTGCCAAAATCAAGTGCGGCGGTTGTCATAGTTACCAGGAGTCCACCAAACAGCTGACAATGAAGAAGCTCCCCATCGTAGCATGTTTCCATCTCAAAGTGAGTCAGCCAGTGATGACTTGCTGCCAATAATCACTTGTTACATTATCTGTCACTGTCTGACATTTTGATTAATTAAGGGCACATTGGGCTTTTATCATTCACACATCGAATTTTTGTCATTTATTAGTCCAAATCAACAGATGCAGTAGCGTCTTGTGAATAGGGCAGTGTGATGTGGTTTAAATGATCATCCAATTGTAGATGCCATCTTTATTTTTATGAATTTGATCCTGTTTAATTTTGGCGTTATTTTTTATAACTGCATCCTTGCATATTGCACTCAATATAGATAACCTTGTTGTGTATGCAGCCTTCCGTCTGATGGAGGCAAAGTTCTGATTTTGCAGTGACTTGACTGTCTGGTACATTGCTTGTGCGTAGGTGTGTTCATAATTTGATTCAGTTGTTGGTGCATTACCCCCTACTGTGTAGCCCTTTCACAAAGTGTCCCAGGACACCTACAATCTTAATGACTTGTACTGCCCTCCATTGTTTCATGTTTTATTTATCATAACAGCATTGAAGGCCCATAATGTATTTATGATATTCATAGGAATAAGCAGCAAGAAGATTGTCTTAAATCAACCCAAGCCTGTTATCATCTTGTTCTGAATGTGTAAATGTGTGACAGACGGGGTTGGAAAACACGCATTTCCACTTTTCTCTAGCTGTGTTGTATTTTCTACATTGTAATGATGACGCCTGTTATTTTCTAAATATGCGCCCTCTCCCCTCCCCCCTCTTTCTCTCTCTCCATTTTTCCATGTTTCTGCTCCTCCCCCCCCCCCCCCCCCCTCCTCTCTTATCCTCCCGCTCTGGCCAACCCCCAGCGGTTCGAGCACTCCGCTAAACTGCGGCGGAAGATCACTACATACGTTTCCTTCCCTCTAGAGTTGGACATGACGCCCTTCATGGCATCCAGGTAAGCGTCCACCCAGCAGCCCCCGTAGCTTCTCTGCCCCATACAGTGAGTCTTGTCCTGCCATTGTTCCCACCCAACTAGAAATAGCCACATATTGTCAGACAATAATTGAACTGGTTTATTCCATTTTAATGTCTGCACATGTTGTACGTACTGTATGATACACTATACATAATTGGTAATTGCACACATCTGCATCTGTGCCAAAACAGCATGATTAAATGCTCTCTATAAATATACACTAGTTTAAGTAGCGCATGCAGCAGCAGTCTTGCCCCACCCCTGTGGCTGTAGCATCCATTCAGCTCTGTTCAGAGACAGAAAGATCATTAAGAGGTAGTGGCAGAGGAGATACGAGTTTTCATAGATGTGATAATTCTGCCACCTAGTGGATTTGTGTGCCAGTGGAGCATATTTATACATGCATGCAGCATTTTAAATGCTTTTTCTTTCGGTTTCCTGCAGTAAAGAGAGCAGAATGAACGGGCAGTATCAACAGACGGTTGATGTATTAAACAACGACAATAAGTGAGTACATTCGTGAAAAAACATGCACGACGGCAAACTGATTTATTAACACTCTACTGCTTCACAGCGGCATTGACATCATGGTTGAGATTTGTACTCCAGCAAAGCAGCACATGCTAATGACCTGAGGTATCCGGCTGTGACTTCCCCAAATGAAATTAATTTGAAGCCTATTAAAAGCTGCTCGGTTTTCTTCATCCGTGACTGTTACAATAGCTTCCATTTTCCAGGACATTTATTGGTAATTTACTGTCTTAGTCCCATTGACAGGTTGCTTGTAGTAGAGACAACGGTTCACACACAAGGTGCTCCTTGGTGAGGCCTCAAATACACATAAAAAGACCCTGAAAGAGCAGCAGTATGGGGTGTAACGCAAATGAAGGCACCCATGTATAGGGAGTATAATGCAGCTTTATGAGATACTTATGTTAAAGTGAAGTTAGACAAAACAACAAAGACAACTCGCATCACATTCACACACTTTTGTCTTTTATTTCCAGGTATTCCTTGTTCGCGGTGGTCAACCACCAAGGCACATTAGAGAGCGGCCACTACACAAGCTTCATCCGCCAGCACAAAGACCAGTGGTTCAAATGTGATGATGCCATAATCACCAAGGCCAGCATTAAGGATGTACTCGATAGTGAAGGGTAAGAATGGAAACAGGATATTAGCAACACTCCAAAAAATGTTCTACAGTACGAAATCTGAATCAAAATGTTTCTTTCCCCCTCCTCCTCCTCTTCAGGTATCTCTTATTCTACCATAAACAGTTCCTTGAGTACGAGTAGTCTTTGTGACCACTGACCATGAAGAACCCCTGCCCTCTGTGCGAGAGTCAAGGGACAGGTTGCAGGATGAAACGCAAACACACAAACCTACCTGAAACTCTTTGACTTTACCAGTCTGCTCCTCCGGATCTGGAGGACAAAAAAAAAAAAAAAATTTAAAGACATGTGAAATCATGCAACCTTTCAAAACAAGAGAGAGAGAAATAAAAAAAAACAAGCACTGAGCTACTTCTTGGCATCTACTTGACAAAACTGAATGAAGAGGAGGAGGAGGAGGAAGAAGAAGAAGAGTCAGGCGTCGTCAGTTCCAGGCTCTGGGCAGAGGGGAGAGCCCCCCCCCCCCCCTCTCTCTCTCTCTGTCTGTTTCTCCCCCTTCCTGCTGCAGGGGCAGAGTGAGTGTGATCAACTGTCATGTTGATTGGGCACATCTGAATTTTTTTTTTCCTCCTCACAGTATTCTGACCCCCCCCCCCCACCCCACACACACACACACACACACACACACCTCCATCTCCACCTCCCATGGTGCACTCGTTTGAACTGACCAGGCATTTAACTTGTTTAACGAGACAAGTGTGTTGTCATATGCATATGGGGACTGAACGCAACATTAAAAAAAGAAGAAGAATAGAATCAATGTATTATGAACTTTGCAAGGACATTTTTAAAGTATGGTTATGATTTGTATCATTTGCGACTTTTAGTTATGAAATACTGTATGAATCTAGTATACATCTATTTTTTAAGAGCAAAGACAACATGGGAGAGCTCAGAGACGCTGCCTTTGCCAGTGGCTGGGGAGGTGCTGCCATGGAAACGAAGCAGATTTGGACCTGAGTGTGCTCATGTTCCATTATTTACTGTGTTGATTGTTTTATTTTTAAGTCTGGTTGAGGGCAGGGAATATCTATTTTTTTTAGTAACTCGATGGATTTTGAGTTGTTTTGTTTACTGTTCTTTTCAGTGTCTTTTTTATTTTTATTTTTTAAGTTTTCAGTACAGTCACATGTCCTTCGCTGTCCCGGTACTGGAAATGTTTTTGGACGTATTATACTTTCATTCTTGTGGAATTGTTGGTATAATGATGGTGATGATTAAATTGGCTCACCTTTTTGCTGTTTATGTATGTTTGAATGTGAGCTGTGGGTTAATATGGCATTCTGAAGAGAAGACTGATGAGGGTCCTATAACATGCGTGAATGCTGTGGTCTCTATTCATTGAACACCTTGAATGTTTGTGCAAACAAAAAAACAAAGATCATTTAACAACACTGCATGCAACTGGGCTCTCATGAGCTTACAATATGTGAAAATTTGCCCTCAGTAATGCCTCCAGGCCTGCTGCCCATAATGATTCTGGTTCTGTAGTTTTGGGATGGGAAGACGATCAAATGAGAGTAAAATGCATCACATGTATATGGGCACTGTGTGACCACAGGCTGGCTCTGACTCCATCAGTGTTAATCTTCTCCATGGCAACTGTGTGGCTGATGTAGACCGGTGTGGTGTGTCTCGCCTCTGCAGTGCAGTAAACCCAGTGCTCTATTCAATCAGTAATGCTGTCAAGTCAGACTTGAGATAATGCACATCCACATCAGGGTGTTGTGGTCTGTTTAGTTTGAATATCACTGATTGTGTATGTATTAAGAAAAAAAAAAAATACAGAATAAAAATGTTCACTCATGTATATGACGAGGGCTCTAACCTATCACAAAGTAACGCCACCTAAAAAAAACCACAACCCCTGGTTGTTTAGCTGCTCTGTAATTGAAAACGAACATGCATATCCTTTAGTCTGCTGCAGAACCTCAGCTAGAGGGCAATGGTGGGTTTCCCCAACAGTAAAATCAAAGACTTGTGTAATGGTCGCACTATGGTTTTGATGTGTCTTGGAGCAGTTAAGGCCACCCAAGGACATTCAGGGATGCAGCTGAAGCGAAAAAGGAAGAGGAGCGCTTCATTATCCGTTTCAGTGATTAAACTTGGAACAAAACTGAAATGTCTACGTGCCGTCTTTTGTCTCATTCTTCCATTCTCAGGATTTCTCAGGATTGAAGCCCTGTAGTGTCTCTGATACAACTCCATTGGAAACCGTCTACCCTGTTTTACTCTGTTTACTCCTGTGGCAGAAGTACTCCAAAGGGAACAGGATCTATTATTTACAGAGTTGAAGGTTTGAATAAAGTGACACAAGAACATGTATTCTCACTTTCCTGCTCAAACAGTGTTGTGTTTCTGGTCTTGGAGCAGCTCCGGTCATGCATTTTATTATGGCGCCACTTTGTGGTTAAACCAAGAAGCTCAGCTGAGGTATGGAAAAAAAAAATCAGGATTGTGTGCAATGCAGAAAACATTTAAAGGAAGGGAATGTGCAGTATATGCCTTCAGTGAGAGTCATATACATGCATATTTCCCAAAAGACTACACAAGTTTAAATTTGTACACTATTTGTAATCATTTTGGAAGTAATTGTAATGTGGAAAATACAAAGTTTTCTATTAATGTAAACAGTATTTTACCGTTACACATTTTTCATTCATTTAGCTTTTCACATATTTCATATCTCTTAGCCTTATTTTTTGTTGAGGCATTCCACAATATTTCACCACGATAAAAAAATATTACTGTATGTCACTTAATACTTACTTTATTTAGTGTCAACACAGTTATATACAATCTTTGTTTGCTCCATCAGAGTTGGTGTTTAAGTATAATCAAGCAGAGCAGAGAATGGAAGAACATACGTACATAATGCAATCAGTGAAACCTTCAAGCATTGTGGCAAAACTTTGGAACTTATGGAACAAATACCAAGTAGAAAATCTGCAATACAGTCTTCAGGGATGCAGCTATCTTTTTAAAAAAAAAAAAAAAGCTGAAAAATAAACTATAAGCATTAAGAAAAGTCTATGCTAGAATTACAATTACTACAACAACAGCTGGATGCTATTGAACAACATATATAGGCTACATGTCCAGTCTGCATTAACTGACAGTAAACAATGACATGTTTTGTTCTGTAATATTTGATATTATGATAGAGTAGGCAAGGTGTTTGATTTGCGGTAAATTTTGTTCTGCACACTAACACAAAGTACATTTTAACCAGGTTTAATGT
Source organism: Hollardia meadi (assembly GCA_037974645.1). Classification (NCBI taxonomy): domain Eukaryota; kingdom Metazoa; phylum Chordata; class Actinopteri; order Tetraodontiformes; family Triacanthodidae; genus Hollardia; species Hollardia meadi. The sequence continues at coordinate 6,583,445 of JBBPCS010000672.1, forward strand.
AACTGAGGCGTTTGGTTGTACAGCTCTGTGGACGATGGCCGTGGCTCAGGTGGTACAGCGGTCGTCCAGTGATTGGAAGGGGTGGGTGGTTTGATCCCCGACCCCTACAGTCTGCCTGTCGAAGTGTCCTTGGGCAAGATACTGAGCCCTGAATTGCTCCCAAAGGTATAGCCATCGGCGTGTAAGTGTTTGTGAATGGTGACCACTCCTGATATTCAGGTGGCAACTACATTTTAACCAGGTTGAATGCAACTGAGTGTGTTGGGTTTCACAGCTCGGTGGCTCCTGACATGCAGGTGGCTTCTTAGAATGTGTGTGAATAGGTGAATAAAGCACTTTGTGGAGTAAGTAGACTTTAAAAGTGCTATAAAAATGCAAGTCCATTTAAGGTGGTCTTAATACTTCCATCCATCTGAGCAATTGACTACATTCATAATTCATGTCCAGAGTCATCTCTCTATTATTATTATTATTATGGTAATCAACGTAACCATGGGAGCAACACTCTTGGCCACTGTTTCTATGGAAAGATAGGACGCGAGAGGTGTCGTGTCTTTCGTTACAGTGCAGGTAACAAATTCTGCAATACTGCAGAGACAGAGATTGGATTTGGAATTTGATTAGTCTTAGTTTGTTTTGTGTTTATTATGAATAATACATATTGAACATATTCAAAACATGCTTAGAGTGGTTTGTGTGTTGAATATATATTTTTAAATATCAATAGCAACACATTTTTTCTCACATTTTTGCCAGAGACTAATCAAAGCAACACACACTCGGGATTCTTTGCACATTAATCGTAATGCGTGCCTGGCTTTTGGTGTATATGCGGGAACCTGCACATGTCGGGTGAATTGTTAATAACTTGCACTGATAGAAATCTACAGCAACGGACAGTGAGTCACAGGATGCCAGGCTGAACTGTGACTCCTGGAGCAGCACAGTGGTGATGATAAAGGAACACCAGAGCCTCTCGAGGTAAAGTGTTCTAGCCCTTCACAAATCCACGTCTCTCAGATATCCAGAGACAGAAACAACACTTGAAATGTGGCCTTGAATATACCACCAATTATAAGAGAAGGATAGGGCAGCATCAGCATACAAAGTGTTTGCATGTCACTTGCAATGGGAGCCGGCAAATCCCCTTATGGTACTGTTCAGTCAAAGGAAACAGTGAAACAAAGAAGTAAAAAAAAAAAAAAAAAGACACGAAGAAACAGCTACAAAACAGTGTTTTCTCTGATACAACACAGTGAAATAACAGTAAGATGAACAAAGGTTTAGAATAAAAGTACCTAAATCCAATCCACAACAGTGACCCATCCACCAAAATACAGGAAAATGGTGGTCAATCACCAGGTCTGTAAACTCTCACACACACTACAACCCTGGGGACATTGATGGACAGGAAATCAAATAATAATTCAAGAAATATTATACGGGCAGGTTTTACGATCTTAGTTGACATAAAAACACTCTGAACACTCAAATTGGATGGTTTAGAATCATGCAGTCTCGTGTTTGACAGCAAAAATTATGACATGATATACATAAATAATGGTAAATAAGCCATGACAAAGAACAATTCCCAACAGGAATTCAGTCCAGTAGAAACAGGCATACAGTGACATTACTTTAATATAATACTATACAACGTTGTAGTAGAGTTTTTTACATCTTAGCAGCACTTTGGTTCGAGGCTGGATTGGCATAGTGACCAAACCAGTGACGTTGATGTCATAATCATTTTCATAAATAAATATTACATGAATTATGCACGTAGCTACAATCAAGCAGTGATTAACACGGTACAAAATATTTGCACGCTGACTGAACACTGTTTGATACATTTCGGTCACAAACTGTTGCGACAGAGCACAAGGATCAATGGCACTGATATTGATTTAGAATTTCAAATCTCAGTGACACTAAATGTAAAATCCTGACTTCTTATACAGTCTTTTCTGCCTGTTTTCTGTACAGTTATTTACATCTAAACAACCCTCTAGAGAAATTAACCTGGAACAAAAATAGAGGAATGATGAGGTCGCAGGTTTTAACAACAGTGTTTTGTTTGATAGCATACAAGCACACTGTTACGTTTGTTATTTTTACACAATACCGGACTAGGAAAACTTGGAACCCCCCCCCCCACTGTAAACTACAACCCTACAATTTACCCAGGGGACCGTTTGCAAGTGGGCATTCATGTCCCTTCGACCATACCTCAGATTCAATGCAAAGAACAAACAGTCAAACCGATTTCATTTACAGCATAGAGCAAACAGTTGTATGAACTTCTGTTTATTTTATAATGCATTTATTTACAGTCAGGGAATCTCGACAAGGTGCCAAAGGATAGAAGAACAGTGCAGTTCCACACGGGGTTTTTTTTATTTTTAATCTCAGTTCTTGCTTTATCCTTCTTAACAGGGGACCTCTGTGCTCCTCTGTGAGCACCCCTTGCTTAATATTTAAAACTTTGGGTTGGTAAACGAGCAAGAGCAAGCTGGATTTTTTAAAGTAACCTTCAGGCCACTACCTTCGAAAACACACTTCGCCGCACACTGCCGGACTATACTCACAGCAACGTAGTTCCAGCCGGGAGATATGTGTGGACAACAAGTTCACCACATTCAACAAGCTCTCTTAGCTGTTTTAGTCTAATAAATACATAAATAAACAGCTCTGTTGAATCCCACAATCATATAAAACAAGCGAAACAGCCATCACAAAAGTACCTCAGTTCAAAAAGGCTACTCGGCCTATTGTTGTCAACATATTCAACTACCTAATTTCTCATTCACATATAAGAAAACACCATATAATATCATCAGGAACATTTTTTGTCAGAGCATTTGATTTATTGAATATCTTACCAATCGCCCTCTCTGATGTGATCTTTTAGATGTTGATAAGAGCTGACTGTTATTAGTTTCAGAGAGATGCCTGTGAGTCTTATCACCTTGCTCTCAGATGCTGGTCTGCAGGTCACCATTCAGCAGAGTGCTTTGTGTCTCCGTCGGGTCATTCATCATGCGAGACTTGTCCTGCCGGCTGTCGCTGCACTCAACCTCATCAAGCCCACCAACCTTCTTGAGACATAAAACATTCTGGAAACTCTTCTTGAAGTTTTCCGACAGGAAGGCGTAGAGGATGGGGTTGGCGCAGCTGTTGGCGTATCCGAGAACCACCACAAAAGCAAAGGTGCTCCTCAGGATAGGAGTGGTGCTGATGGTTCCGGTCACCGAGGTGACATTGAAGACGTAGAAAGGCAGCCAGCAGAAGACAAACACTGCCACCACGATGGACACCATCCGAGTCACTTTCCTCTCTGAGCGCTTCCTCTTGGAGGAGCCCACGCGGATGCCTGAGGACTTCACCTTAATGATGATGAACAAGTAGCAAAGGCAGATGACCATGAGGGGCAGGAAGAAGCCCAGGATGAAGGTGTAGATCATGAACGCTGTGTAGTAGGCCTCTTCAGGCTCAGGCCACACGATGGTGCAGAAGCAGCCATCGTGCTTTGTGATGATTCCGCTGTAGATAACGATGGGCAAGTTAACCATCAGCGACACCCCCCAGACTGCTATGTTAATAGTCTTGGCCATGCGTGGCTTGCGCCACTTTGTGGACTTAATGGGATGCACCACAGCGAGATAGCGGTCGATGCTCATGACCATCAGGCAGAAGATAGATGTGAACTGGTTCAGGGAGTCGACGGTCATCACCACCCTGCAGAGCACAGGGCCGAATGGCCAATGGACCAGCGCCAGCTGGATGGCGATGAACGGCAGGCCCAGCATGAAAAGCACGTCAGCTACAGCCAGGTTGAGGATGTAGATGTTGGTAACTGTCTTCATCTTGGCGTAGCGCAGGATGACGTAGATGACGAGGGCGTTTCCGCAAAGCCCCACAGCGCAAACCAGAAAGTACATGCAGGTGATGACCACCGTGCTGGTCTTGTTTAAGCTGTGATCTGTGTAGTTCCCAGGGAGGTTGGACTCATTGCCCTGCACGAAGCTGTCATACATGAGGTGCTCCGACAGGTTTGGAGGAGACGATGGGAAGATCCAGGAGTCCATGATGACATGGATTATGGCATCTCACCTGCACACACACAAAGACATATCTCAGTAACGGTGTAAAATACTTGAAAAACGATAAATGATTTTTACATTATTGACAGTTATTGATATGGATTTTTGATATTGATTTCATGCTTTCCAGAAGAAGAAAAGTGAGATTCATAGTCATCATCTTCATCAGATGTTGAATGAATTTCTTCCTCTATTCAGACCGCTTGCTGATGGAGGGTAGTCTGCTGAGCCACTTGATATGAATGTAATGAATGGCTGTCGCATGGCATTTTTTGCATTGGAACACGTGCGCATGGGTGGCGAGGCACAGCATAATAATCTCTGTGAAGTCATAAATCCATGTCAGAACAAAAGCTGATGTTACGGTTAGCTGAAAGGTGTTACAGTGTGTTTACTTGTGTCCCTTTCAAACAGACAATATCTTTTTATGATCACTCTTATGTCCAGTGGAGGGTTTGTTTGTTTTTTTTTTGTTTTTTTGTTTTTTTTTTTATCTGAAGCCTCTTTCTTGAAAACAGACCTGATTGATAGCATGTGTAAAGAAGAGCACCTGTGCTTTCCACTTGAGGTGAACACATTCCTTGTGTGTTTACATGATCAGGCAATGCTACCCAGGGAAATCACTCTTGATATCCCCTACAATAATAAGCTGCAATAACCTGGGGAAATACTTGCCCTTCACATGATCTGCTGCGATGGGCTACACTGAATTCTCTGCTGACACATTTTTTGCAGTTTATTAGGAGGTGGGCATGGATGTAAATTAATCCCAGCCTAAGTAATTGAATGAGAGGTATCACTGTAAAGCCAATAGCCTCCCCACAGTCAGATTGAAGTGCTTGTCAGTAGCAATGCACAGGAGGTCTGACAACATGTTTTGACAACTCAGCTTGGTGTCAATAACACAAGAGGTTTTATTATGCCAGTTTATCATTTTCGCCATGGCAGCAAGATAGGGTGGTTAGGGCCTGGATTCTTGTTTTTGGTTAATAGGCAAACTAATGTATAAGCTCAGTGAAAACATAGACTGTTTGTCCAAAAATGCCCATTGTATAAATCAGGTGGATGGCGAGAATATAGTGTAACAGTTGGAAACCCACTGGGAGAAACATCTTTTGTTTGTGTTGCATCATATAAACATTATGACTAACTATTCCTACAGAAACGGCTACAGAAACATTATAAAATATTCTTCGAGAGCTCTTAACTTTCTGTATTTGAGGTACTGCGCAGGTATTCTTAAACTGGCACAGTCACAACACAGCGGAAATACATTTTGTCAAAACAACTGGTGCTATTCAAATAGAGTGGCTACTTTAAACGTTTATCCCAAAATCCAGTTTATGGAAAATAACGTGAGAATTAAATGAAGTCGGGAATTTGCAAACTATACAAACTACGCCAGCGGAGGATTTTGTGGTATAATGAAGTCACATCGGTGTCAAAGCACATGCAGGAACATCACCATTTCACCAGTTAAGAATAAAACTGCAGACAGGGAGAACGCTGTAACGAACACAAAACACTGAACAGGTTTAATTTTGGGGAAATTTGTTCAACTTCATTTGAAAGAAATGAATCACATCTGTGCATATTCACCAAACACTCTACATTAAGCCAACAGAAGTATCGTCTTACCTGTAATTCTCACTATTTACGAATATATGCCACTTCTGCACGGTGTTTATAGCAGGTTTATCCTCTTCATCTCCAAGTTTGTCTCACCGCAATCGAAGTGGAAAACCTCTCTCTGCAATGTGAATTTCCCTTTTATTAATCCAATAATGCAGTCTGCATTGCATAGGAGGGGAAAGGGGAAAAGAGTCGGACAAGTAAAAGAAATTACAAACGCCACTTGCTTGGCTGCGCTCAAAGCTCCGACGCGCTAGTGGTGTGACGCGCGCCGAGACTGTCTCCAGCTGGAGAGCGCGGATATGTTAAAGGACGCACATGAACAGCGCTGAGGGGGTGCTGAAGAGACTCACCTCTCAAACGAAAGAGAGGCTGCCTCCATGTGATCCACAAACATCCAACCTGCATACAGATGAAGCCAAATGAAACAGAGCACACATTTGAATGGCATCTTAAGCAAAGCCGCACTGCAGTTGTTAAACATGCTGATAAGGCGAAGAGCGCACCAAGACTGACAAAAGATGTCAATTTTCAAAAAAAAATAAAATAAAATAAAAAATAAGAAAACACGGGACCGTCAGGATCAGGCGCAAAATAAAGTTTCTTTTCAATAATCCAGCAGAAATGCTGGAGGGTGGTAATGGTCGAATAAAAGTGGCACTATTTACAGAATTACGAAATAGTCCAATGTAGCAAAGTAACACTTTTACGCACGCGCAGACGTTACAGCCTGATAATGAAATTCCACTTTTGACCCCGGGGAGTGAAACTTTCAACATTATTTATCTTTTTTTCCCCTCTTTTTTTTTTAAAATTTGTTTTTCTTATTATGCAGTGTTCTCACAGCTGAGGGCCTTTTGGGCCTTTGGTAAATTCTGAAGTTAACCAACTCAATTTAGCTCCCAGCCATTGGAGGCAGCACTGAGCGCAGAGATTCGGGGCAGGACTCAAATTAGGCGCCGTGGAAATACCACACGCTCCACCTGAGCTTTATTTTTTAGGTTTAAAAAAATGTTTTAATCGTTGTTTCACCAGTAAGGTAAAAGTATTAAAATAAGTATGCACGGAGGAATGCATGCCTTGACAAAGTGGTTTCTCAGTGTTGTGGTGGTTGCAGTATGACTGGCCACATGAGCTGCGCCCAGGCCTTGGCTTTTCCTGATTTTCTCCAAACAGCTGAGTATGATGGCGACTAACAAGCGTCCAGTCTCCAAAACATCAGCATACTGCTGGTGATGAGGCCATTCCCTTCACAATTTTATAGAGATCCATCCCTGGGTGCTGGTATAAATGTAGCCCAGTCAGCTGCACAGGTAAGGTTAATTTCATTAACCCTCAAACTGGTGTATTGGTGTTATGTTGTCATTATGCAAATGCATTCAAGAGTCTTGTGGAAAACATGAATTGGTTAGATGCTGTTTAGCGTCAAAAGTTGTGATTCAGCATGTTGTTTGTCTTCATGAGAACTGTCATGCTAAGTTGTGTGTGTGTGTGTGTGCGCGCGTTTTTGTTACCTACTGGGGACCTTTTCTGGCATAATCACTGACCTTGTTGGGACCAA
>JBBPCS010000672.1:6591876-6605191 GCA_037974645.1 Hollardia meadi
ACACACACACACACACACACACACACACACACACACACACACACACACACACACACACACACACACACACGTTTAAACTTCTATGCAGCATTTATAAAGACCCTCATTGATACAATGCATTCCCTAGTAACTAACTTAAACCATCACAATTACATACTTACCCCCAACTCTAAACCTACTTGAAACCTTAAACCTAAAACCTTGTCTGGACCCTCAAGCAGTTGTAGGAGTGTAATGCAATAACTACACTAATAAAGTGTAATGCACTTTAGTAGGTACACCTGTACAGTCTGATGCAATCCAATACGATTGTTCTGCCATAAAATTTACTTTTATGATGCTATGATGCTATCGCCAACGTGGAGTCATTATGTTTTTGGCTTGTCCGTCTGTCTGTACGTCCCAGTCTCAGGAATGTGATTTCTCATAAATGCCTGCAGGGAATTAGCACGTCTTGGACTCAAGGATGACCTGATTAGATTTTGATGGTCAAAGGTCTTATGTGACCTCGCAAAGCACATTTTTGACCATAACCAAAGAAATCAGATTCTAATTATGACAAAATTGTACACACGTCTAACAGGATAAAATGCTGAAGATCAACTTCACTGTGACATAATGTTCTCCAAAAACATTTTTCCTGGCATTTATTCAATGCCATATCTCAGACAAACAAAACTCTGGCTCTAGAAGAGGGCCTTTCAAGTTTTTCGCAGCCCCCATAGGTTCTCCTACACACTTAAGGGGAGGGCAAGTGGAGGGGTATTCAGTTAGTTGCAATCTGCAACCTCACTGCCTCCAAATCCTACACACTGGTCCTCAAAAAGAAATCAAACACGGTCATAGTAGCTCATTGGATCATATTGATAACTGTAATGGGAGGGGGTCCAGATAGTTTTCTGCAGCCAGACTGGCTATTTACACATTTTTCTTTTAATTTCTCTTCCTTTGTTTCAGTAGGAGAGATACTATATGTTAAGTGCCACTTTCAATATTGATATGACCACTTCCAAAAAGTTGTGTTGCATAGTTTGCTATAAGCCCAGAGGTTTTTTTTTTGTGGCTTTTGCAGTCGTTAAATCGCTCTTTTCTGGGTTTTTACTGTCTCTGAAAATGTCTCGTGTGTTGCTCCCTGCATCGTTTCGGTGGCTGACAAACAAACAATCCATTCATAGGATAGCCAGACTTCCCAAGAAACTCAACCGTATGTTTATACATTCTTTCGGGGAAAGAGCCTATTTGCGGTTGAACTATTCTAGTTTCCCATGTTCCACTTCTCTCACACATTTTTCAGTCTTTCTTTCTCCTTCCTTGTCTCTTTCTCTTCCCTTGTGTTTGTCTTCTTGTTCTTTTTAAAGCACCTCTATGGATAAAGAATAATATTTGTTTAATTAGAATGTTTTAATTGGATTAAAATGTATGTGGTCTTATGCATCACAGTTTATCTACGGGTGACGTTACTTGAAGTGTACTGGTGGAATGAAATAGGGGGACTGACCACACAGGGCCTCAAGGGGATGGTGGGGCCTTGAATGGTCTTGCTTAAATACTTAAGTATATGCTTGAAACTTTAATATTAAAAGATAGCGCTTTTGAATTTGGCATTGAAACTTTAGAACATGTTTAATTTGGTTAAATTACGTTAAATCTCTTAAGTGCACAGTGAAAGTAGTTACAACATAAAAGTTTTTAAACATATTGAGGTATACATTTTAAACTGTTATTAATGGAAGTGGTGTACACGTCTGGCCTTTACCTCCTAAAATAACATCATGTACATTCACCGCTTAAATAATTCTTGATTTATATTTCTCTCTTTCTGAAGCCAGTGTCAGTCATTGCCCGTATGAAACTGGGTGTGCACAACTGGTACTTAATTCTCATGTTTGTTGAGTTATGCCCAGTCAACTATGATACCATGGTTACCGTGCTATCTTTGTTTAAATGGCTGGATGATGATTTGTGAGCGCGCAAATAGTAAAACAGTGTGTGCAGACAGAGACAGATGGTTTCAGACACAGTGCAGCGGATTTGTTTGATGATGATTGTTATTGTTGATAATTACCATCCTGGTATAATGCCAGAGTTGTAACTTAACAACATTTACTTAGTGTACATTTACTGAAGTAGTTTCAGGTACATGTTCTTTCTTTTTCTCCATTTATCTGACGGCCTTATTACTTACTTTACAGAGTAATGTCAGAATACAAACATGATTTAATGCATCAAATACAATGCATTTTCTTAGACTGAACTACCTAACAAAATATAAAGTAGTACCTAAAGTAGCACTATGTTAGCACTATGAAAGAGGTGATACTGGATTGTTTGTTTGTTTTTTAACTTAATTGTACTTTCACTTAAGTTGAATGCAGGACTTTTACCTAATTTACCTACAACATTTACAACATACTCACAACATTTTTCTTTTGTTAAATTGTTACCTTTACTTGAATAATGATCTTCCTCCACTTATGTCTAATTCCGTGAAATTTGACTAGACAATGACTCAGAACCTGTAGGCTGAGTCCTAATACTTGTTTGAGTATTATTCACACACACCCTGGAAATAGTATTTTCTTGCATTGCTTTTCATCTTACCTGATATACGTGTTTATGTACCTCATTGTTCAGTATGTGGCATTAGTCATGTAGGCAGTGTCCCACAGTGTCATTTTTAGGACATTTGGCATTCTTGTTTTTGGTAACTACTGTGTAGATAATGCAATAATGTTTAACTTACACGAGCATGAGATGTTTTCAGTTTCTTAATTAAATATGCAACTTTATGCAATGTATTCTCCATATAGGAATTTAGGATCACTTCAGTGCAATAAGGGTGACTGTTATCAGGAGATTTTTGGAACGCATGCATGCATGATGGGATTGTGGAAGTGTTACTCGTGGTTATATGGTATTTATCCCTCAGAGGATATAATGTTTGCAATGGCCAGATCTAATCAAATGATTTTTAACAGTGGACAAGTTGAGTTTATTATTCATACCCCATTTTCTGGAACTCCCTCTGGCAGTCTTAATTAGTTTTGTCTCCTTTACAGCCAAACCCTATCACTGGATTTAACTTAATCTATGAGGTTTAACTCCTGCCTCAGCATGCAAATGTTTTGGTCAGGCCTGAGCATATATGGCAGGCAGCCTCATTGCCTCTGACTCTCCCCTGTGTTTGTCTTGGCAGAGTATCCCTCTCTGTATGATAAATTTTGCCACCCTGCTCTTCCAATTACACCATGTCAGCCATGCCCAGCTGCCCAAAAGTTCTACACCACACATGCTAAATGCTAGGCAAAAAATGTTGTATCAGATGTCTTCAGAGATGTAGGATAGGGAATGGGCAGCTTGTCTTGTGTGTCCCTGGATGGCCATAAAGACAGAGCACTCCTGCCTTTTTGTTTGTTAAAACTTTGTTTCTGTATGACATAGGGATGCAAATTTCGTACATTTTCCTCAACCGATAATTGAACATGTTAACAATCAATAAGCGATTAATCATTAATAATCAATAAGATACAAAACACACGTCTTTATTTTCATTTTATGTTTCATTTAAAAGAATTCTAGCAGCACATTAGTTGTGTAATTAGTTAGTTCAGTAGCTCACGAAATCCCTCACCGTCCACCACGTTCATGTCGGCATCTCCACCACCATAAAGCAAATCCTCAGAGTTACTGCCTCTGCTCACACAAGCTCGCACATCATTACAGCCTCTCCGAGCTAACACCGACATGACAGTTTGTTGAGAGGACAGTCCACTTTCAACTTCCACTGCAACCGGTGGGTACTGACTTTTCGGGTGGTGCAACACTGACGTTTGACTGGAGCTGTATTTTAAGCCGCTGTTGCAAAATTAACATTGAGCATTGTCCTCTTATACAGCGTAATGCTGGCACGTTGGACAATGTTTTGCCATCTTCTTCTTGCCTCACCATTTCCTGCTTCTTCTTCTGTTGTAGTTTTTTCGGAACTGCAAAAGGGAAGTGTGCCCCCTTGTGGTATAAAAGTGAATATGTGAGAGCTCCGGAGAAATGGTGCATAAAACACATTGTCTGTTAATACATAATTAATTTAATCAGTTAAATTCTTAAAGGCGATTAATCAATCCCTAGTATGTCAAGCTTTTACTTCTCTACCTAAACTAACTTCTCTCTGTGTGTATTTATGCCATTAAAGTGGTCTGACTTGCATGCAATGAATATGTTTGACCTGAGTGGGCTACACAGGAGGTCAAAAGTGGGGTCAAACTCTGATTCTGGCTTTTGATTACGAACTGAATTTGGTGATTACAGGTGTCTGGGGAGTAATTAACATGAAAACAATCAAACTGATGAAATATAGACGACAAACAACCGCTAATGAGAATTGAGAGAAGTAACAATATCACTCTTTAAAAAACTTTATGAATCAAATTTGAGCTGGAGCAACTCTCTCTTTTACAGTGTTTCTGCTGTGATATGCAAACATTACTATGCATAATCTGTTGTCTTCCAGCGTGTGTTACAGACAAAGTTTTACTTTTTTTTTTTTGCCACAGGCGTGAAAATTATTTGCCAAGGATGGGTGAGTAAAATCTGTGTACTTGAAAGCAGTTCCAATAATATGACAGGCTTGGCTTTTTATGAATGTAGTTTAGCTGAAAAAAAGAGTTCCTTCCTTCGTTCTTTTCCCTTCCAGCTGACAAAGCTTGTTCACAGAGACCACAGAGAAAACCTTTCCTCCCTAGATACCCTCAGTGTATTACTTCCCTAATTCTTCTGTGGAAACATTGCAGTGAACCTGGCTCCAAAACTGCCCCGGCAAATTCTGTACTACAACAAGTAATGTGTTGTGCCCTGTTTGACTCCAGGGCTGTAGAAACACAGAGTAGCTCAGTTCCCTCGAGTCTGCAGGTGCTGGGAGCGAATTTCATAAACACCTGCTGGGAGTGTGTAAATCCTGGCTGATCAACACTTGACTGTCTGGTTTAGATTTAGTGATAGACAATTTGGACCCATCAAGTCAACACAGTCTTTGATTTTGTATACAAGAACATTTGGCATGACCAGTGCAGTGGAAATCAACACTCTGAGTCATCAAAGTTCTTGAATTTCGTTTTGCAACATATTTGATATTTCCTTGTCTGTAATAGTGAAGTGGTGCTTACATGATCTCCGGGTGCTCACTTTATCTTTATCTGAGTTCCTGGACTGACAACTGCAGCCACAGGTCTGGTCCTGACTCCAGCCAGGGATTCCCGAAGCCCCCAACCACAACCTCAGCACCAACCCTTCAACAGTTTAGAGAGCGGGAGGACTGAGCGAGCTGACCCAAACTTCCCAGGATGAGAAAACTTTAAATCTAAATGTTATTCTTCAGGGTCCTCAAAGGATACATTGTGTGGGGATCCAGAAGGACATACCAGGCTGTGAAAGAGGCTCTTTCTTGTTTTCTGCCCATTGGCCCCCTCCCAGTCTCTCCGGGGCAGCCTGTCTCTCTCTGACAACAGCTGCTTGCTGCCTGTGGAGGCCGGGGCTGAGCGGTGCAGCTCCAGACATCTGTAGGCCCTGAGCTTGGGCTGCTTAGCTCTCTCTTTCTTTTTCACACACACACACACACACACACACACACACACACACACACACACACACACACACACACACACACACACACACATTGGAGCCCACAGTCTGCCAAGTACAAAGGACTACATTCATCCCTCTCATACAGTCTCTACTGGTGAAGAGGTCGTCTGAAGCTCCCAAGCTCTCACTCTTTTCTGCCACCTCTCTCTCCTTGTGCATCTCCTGTCATTCTCTCCGATATTCCCTCCCTTCTCAAACTCTGTCTCTCTCTCTCTGTCTCTTTCTTTCTTGGGGCGAACGTTCTTCCATTTAGGTCCACAAGACTCACATAATCATTAAACATTATGAGCTGTGGTTAACCAGGATGACGAGGGCCACATGTCTCAATTAGAGTAGACATATTCTCCACTTTGGGAAGCACAGTGACCTGTCTTTGGCTTTCCAAATGTGGGTGTCTTTGAAAAATATTTGGGAAAGTGTATGCATATGTGTTTGTGTGTCCCTCTGTGTGCGTTTTACCTCCTAACCCTGAGAACAAGCATTCCAGTGCAGAGAGACTTGCCGACTAAGTTCACAAAAGGATACTGAGAGAGGCCAGAGTGAACAGAGATCCTTTGTACAGAATGAATGTGGCCATGAGAAGTTTGGGAAACGGCATGGCTTGAGAGACATCGCAAAGTTGCTTTTAAAAAGCCCCTTTGGTAGGAAAACATCTACTTTAAACATTGGAACTTGAGGTTGGCCCTATGTATGTTCCTTTGCCTTTGACAGCTAGAGCCAGACACTCCACATTGCGACTACATAGTGTGTTGGAACTCAACTAGAAAATGCACTTTGCTGTCATTTTGTAACCCAAATATGCAGCAAGGTGTTTGGCAGAGGCACTGGTAATATGGCCTCCAAGCATCTGCCTTACTGAAGTGCCCTTGAGCAGTGAATTCAGACCAGCTCATTGCACAGCGGTGTAGCTGTTTTGTTTGTTTTTGTATGTTTTGCAGCCACAATGAGCATTGTTGTATATGTATCCCATTGGACCGATTGATGGACTAATTCATTGAACACTTTCCTTTTACCTTTGTTATTGCACTTCCTTTGTTTGGATTTTCTCTTTTTTGGGGGGTGGGGGGTACATCTGAGAGGAAAATATTGAACTTTTTACTCCACAACTTGTGTCTGATTTCAATTTTTTGATGAATAACAGGGCTGAGCTCGCAGAACAGCAATGATGCAAAAATATTATGATCTAAAAGAATACAATGCATTACTCGAGATGAAACAACCCAACAGTACATAAAGTTAAAAAATAGCTCAACTGTAAACATCTACAGCTGTAAAATGCAACATACACATTATAGGCCAAAACATCAGACATAATAGTTAAACATTGACAAAGACAATTTTACTGCACAAGTGGGTACTTTTACTCTCCTACTTTAAGTAAATTTAGCTGATAGTTACATACTTTTACTTAAATAAGGTTTTGAATGTACTTTCATTTTGGTATGAGTACTTTAATAACATAAAGGATCTTTACTTCTTCCACTACTGCCACTTAACATGACTGAAATCCATGAACCAACAACAAACAGCAGTCCTCAACCAACAGACATACTGTAATAAGTTGTCCAGTGATGAAGATGTTCTGCTGCTTAACACTGAGCCATTGTTAACTGATGTTTATTGCAATGTGGATGTAGCGAGTCGCACAGTGCACTACTGCTCTCTCCAACCTGACTCAGTGCGTTAGTTACTCAGCCACATTAATTATTGTGTTTGGCTGCTCCACTGAAACGCACACCGAAATGATTTGTTTTTGTATGCATTTGGTTCAGACAAATTATGATCTGTGCATTCATGGAGAATCTGTGAGAAGTGCAGCCTAACCTTGTTATTATTAATTGTTATTAAACTACAGAGACCCAACATTCGCCCATGAGCAAGCACTTGGCGACAGTGGGGAGGAAAAACTGCCTTTTAAGGCAGAAACCTCGAAGCAGACCCCGGCTCTAGGTGGGCGGCCATCTGCCTTGACCTTCTTTCTTACTCACACTCACTCATTTACAATTCCCACATGCACAGACACCTTTTAAACCTTTCAAACATCTCAGCACAGAGTTCTAATTTTGACTGTTTTCATTCTGAATACAAATAATGAAGACATGCCAAAATCACTTATGCCTGAAAATGTGAGTAATATGCTGACAGTGGTCACAAAACGTGATACAAACTAGGGATGTTCCTAACCACTAACTTCCCTGATGTTTAAACAGAAGTTTAAACTTCGATTAGTCTAAAAGTAAGAAAACACTCAGAAAACTGTAAAAATTTAGCATAATTAATTTATAAAGTGAAACATTGCCCAAAAGTGTTATTGTGAATTTTATAAGAGCCATTTGAAACTGTTAATTACATTCTGCAATAACGTCTTTGCAACAGGTACATGTTTTTTTTAAAGAAATTTTTGACTAGGAAGACATGACATGACATGACATGACCGTGGAAACTGTGCCAATTTAAATGTGTAGTGGCTATGCCTTAACTTAAAGCCACTGAAGGGCTGCATAGACAGGCTAATAACTGACATGCTTGCTGTAGCACCACTTGGTGATCTTTAGTGAAAAAAAAAAAAATCTCGTGAAATCTAGTAAAGTCAGACTTTTTTCTTTCAATGAAATATTTATTGCTCACCATTAATGGTCTTCAGTGTGTGGCATGCAAGAATCAATAATAATTGTCCATAAATCTCCATGAAGCAAAACATTTCACCGATACAGCAACGCAGCGTTCGCCTAGCATAGCACTCAAAAACTATTTGTGCTCTTTTGTCCAGCAACACCTGTTCCCTGAGTGAAAGTTCCCGTATTGTAAGACACCCAAAGCACAAAGATGACACCTTCAGGCCTACATATAATCACCCAGTCGACTAATCATGCACATCCCTGATACAGTTTTATATCAGCATGTTCTGATCTCTACATAAACCATGTTTTTAACTCCAGTCATGTTCCACAGCTCTACACACACACACACATGCACACATTCATGCGTGCAAACAGTCAACCCCTAACACACACAGTCGGAGCAAAGCTCAACTTGTCTGCTCATCTGCTTCTGATTAGTGACGACATGAGCGATGCCAAATGGGAGATATGGATCTCATTCCTCTGCAGACAAAGCCTCATTCATTGGCAGAAAGCTCAGATGTGGGAAGACGATTTCTCTAACTTGGACCCGAGCCGGTCCACTCGTTCTGGGTCTCATGTTCTCCTGAGAACACGGGGGGGCTGTACCGTGTGTGTTTGGATGGACAGAGGGATGTTGGATCAGACAATGGGAAGGGGTGGGAAGGTGGACATCAAGTGTACTGTGTGGCTGAGTGAATTCAAAGTTCATCTGATTGATGTGAGGGGATATCAAAGGTTTTCAGTTTAAGTCACTTCATTTTCCAGGTGGATAAACAAAATATAAGACGAAAAAGAGATCCTTCGAAATGAACAATATACTGTATGTAACAAGGAACAATTAGTTGGCTACAATATCTGGTGTTGCACTTGCAGCAAATGTTTTCTATTGGTATGCGAAACATGCGTGTGTGTTTTGGATCACATACAGCATACCAATAACCTCTTTATACATCTTCTTTTTTGCAAATGTTGTGTTTGGCCAGCCAGTGGGTAAGTTCTAGCCTTAAGTTAGAGGTCAGTGGCCTGCAGACATATCCCTGACAGCTGTAAAGGTGATGGCACACCTTAAGACGACAAACAACCTTTTGATGACAGCTTACCCACGAGCTCTCCGAACTGCTCCGTGTGACTCACTGCTCTGGAAAAAAAACAAAAAGACATGCCAAACATTTGTCAAACTTTACCTCTGAGCTCCACCAAATATGCAAAAGCAAAAAAAAAAAAAAAAAATCAAACATTGCCATTTAAAAGCACACATATAGATAAAAAAAGTACAGTCTTTGTCCCTCACATCCCAAATGTATATGTCACATATGAAGTCCAGAAGCCAAGAAAACCAACAATACTTCCCAGTGTAATGAAGTTCATCAAAGATCATATTGTGCAGTTGTCACGTCAGCAGAACAATAGCTGTAAAGCTCTTTACTGCAGCTACCTGTTGTTTACACTGTATTTAACTCTTTATAGTTGCTAAATGTGCTTATAATGTGCAAAATTATATGTTAGTCATGGTTTTGCTCATGAAATGTAACCGTTTTTCAAAACATTTCCTTTTTATTTCACATAATGTTCTCAATTCTCCCTTCCTAACTGCACAATATGATTATATGGCATTTCTGCCACTCAGTTTGCTGAGACGGGCAAATATCAGGCTTCAGGCTCAGAGGTTGTTGACCTGTCGTTCAACTACATGCTGGCAAAATACGTCATGGAAAATAATGTGTGTGATTGTCCTCTCTTTGTTCCTCAAAGGTGTTTGATGTCATTACTCTCACTAAACAGCCTCATGCCATTAGTTATACTGCGGCTGGACTACCCCAAAAAACCCTTTAAACATGGGGGGAAAATGGAAGAAACCTCAACATCTCTCTGTTTCTCTTCTTCTCTCTCATTTTCTCTCTCTTGCCTTGAACTGGAGAGCAACGCACACTTGCCAAAAAGTTTGAGGGCAAAAGTCATCAGAAAGTCATTTCCTCCATCATATTAACGTCCCGTTTCTGAGGGGATAAAAGTTCATTGGCAGACCTGGGAGGCAGCTTGGGTGATTTTGGATCATGCTGGGAGCCTCAACCGCATTACATAGTTGTCCAGAAACTCACTCATGAGACTGAGGTGTGTGGGTTTTTGTGTGTGTGCCTGTTTGTGTAAGACATGGCTATGTGTTTTTACTGTATTGATAGGTCTTGACAAGCAAACCGACAAAAGGTTTTCATATGTCAATATGTTTGCTTAGTGTTATTCAGTCTTGTATCTTGTTTTATACAGTGTCATGTCATCCTAAGGCGTGGACATTATTATTGCAATTTAAAATTGGGCATGATGTTACATACAGTATACTGTAAATCAATTTAAGTTTTTCAGTAGCATTTACATCGAGAAATCTATACTTTCCATATCTAATTTTGTATTAAGTCATTTGCAGGACCGCTTTAATACTTTACAGGCAATCACTTGACTAAATTGTCCAAAACCAGGCTTTCTCATCTTGTTTTGTATGTAAAGGTTTTCTCAAATGAATTTCCAGTTTAAGTTGTGACATATTATCAATAATTGAAACTATTGCCACTGGATTAAATTCTGAATAAGATTCTTGGAATAGCTGCTGTTATTCAGAGCAAATGGGCACCCAGTCAAACGAACTAAAGGCCAGTCAGGACTGAAAGTCAGTGTATGGTTATGATTCAATCTATGGTGTTAATAGGGTGTCTTCTAGATACCTGTGACGTGTGAGTTTGTGCATATGGACTTTTCCTTCCTTCCTTCCTTTAGTGGCAGCCATCAGAGTCTAAGTAGGAACCTCGCGGTATAGCGAGTCAACTCGACATGATCCGAGTACAGCACCACCAGGTTTTTCTGTAATCCGCAAAAACAAGCAAATGTTTTGGGCTTTTCTGTCCTGGGCGCTCCCCTCCCTCTGCGCCGCATGGAGCAGGGTTCATTTGAAAGACGCTGTTTGTTAAGGCTTTAGCGGTTAGTAAGTGCTTCCTTTGTTTGGTGGGAGCGTGGAGACGGGGGTTAATATCTCCCAGGGAGTGCATACAAAGAGAGCCTTCAGCTCCCCTGGCCGGAGAGGGGTGGCTAGATGAATGAGGCCGGGCCATGGGGCAAAGGTGCCAGGGAGGGCACGAGAGGGTGGGGGGGTGCAGGGGGCAGGACACAGGGGAGAGTCTGGGAGGTCACGGGGTATTAAAGCAGTGGAGGGGGTTGAAAAGGCTGCAGGGGGCAAGAAGCGAGAAGTAGAGTAGGTGACTTCTGGGAGGAATAGAAGTGACTTAAAGGCTGGGGTCCCCATAAGAAAAAAAAAGGGTTAAAAGGACCAAAACTTTAGTAGAAAGCAAGCGCAGGTATAACAAGGAAGAAGGCAATTTGATATTTTCTCCTGTCCGTTTCCAGTGCAGGATAGTTTGATGCCAAGTGGTGGGGGCTCGGGGATATTAAGTGTTAACACTGTTTGGACTAGCTCCCTCTGGACCCTGTGGTTTATGTGGTTCCTTAAGCCCGGTGCCACAGGTGGCAGTGTGAGCCCAGTAGCTAAAGTGGGAAGCAGAGATGCAATTGCATAATTCAAATCAGAAAAGCCCTTCATGGCATGTAAGAACAATCAAAACAGTGTGTTAGGGCCATCCCCATATCCCCGAGAGACGGGGGGGTTGACAGATGAGGCAGGCAGAGGAGTGAAAATTGGAGGCATGCAAAATAATGTTATATTTCAGTGTCACATGCTGCTCTCTTACAGTTTTGCCTTTTTCTCTTTTGCACCAAGTGTTTCTATTTGCCCTCCACCTCCCTACATCTGCATGGGACATCCAAAAGTGTTTGCATGTGTGCATTTCAGTACTGGGTTTGCTTGATTGTGGAGGGTCAGTGTTGCATTATGAAGAACAATGGGATTTCTGTAGTAGTTTTGGATCAGATTGATGTTTTTATTGGTACATGTGTTGGCTGGAGACAATTAAAGGAGAACTTGGCTATAGGGAATAAGTCTAATTTTCTAAATTGGGATTTGGCAGAAAGAAGCTTTTCTAGGTATTGATGTACAGAGGATCAATAGCAAAAGTCTCATTATTTTCTTGGGCTGCTTTATCCTTTTCTGTTATGTCTGTCCAACATTACAGATAATGAACAAAACTTCATTAAAAGAGCATGTTAATAATTACAGATAATGTATTCCAGAAGTTCTGTTTTTCTATGGTGTTCATTGCCTTGCATTTCATTAGTTCCACTTCCATGCTTTCAGCATTGTAATGGTGCCTATGTCATGGTAGATTGAAATAATGCCGGCGCTGAATTATTGACGGCTGCTTGTGACGGCTTTGTTGATGTCTCCATCTCCTCTTCTCTGTCCCAAACCTATTGAGAAGAGAGAGAGAGAGCGGGAGAGATCCATCTCACTGAGCTCAACTCTTCCCACGGAACTCCAACTGGATTCCCGCTGCGACTCGGCCAAACCAATGGTCTCTTTGTGCCCGTCTATCAGACTTCCTCTCTCCCCTAGACACTGCCCTCTCTGTGCCCTGCAACCCAGGACCAACTATTGCCTCTCCTACTTGCTATGGGACTCTGTGGACTGCATCAGCCTCATAACCACTTCAGCCAAATCATAATGGGTTCACTGCCCACCTCTGTGTACGGCTAATCTTGTGGAAAATGTAGGGATGTAGCAACAGTCACTGTCAGAGCTACAGAAACTGATCTAATGATTTTATTTTCTCATCAGGAAAACGGTCATACTGACAGTGGATGTTGCTATCTTCACTCTATACCTCCATCATCTATGAGCTGTGTGATTCAACTAAACCCGAAGCTTCAATCGGGCTTTCAATCTACCTCAAGTACGTGTGTATGGATATGTGTATGTAGCTGTATATACACTGTATACAAAATGTTGCAACCACTTATCCCAAGCCCAGTTTGAAAATTTTATTAGGGCTCACGGAGAAATGTGTATCATCAGATTATCTATTTAAACTGTTCAAGCTCTACCTTAAAACACACACACACACACACACACACACACACACACACACACACACACACACACACACACACACACA
>JBBPCS010000672.1:6605291-6636843 GCA_037974645.1 Hollardia meadi
AAGCAGAGGTGGAATGATTTGGTTCTACAAGTCAGTAGTTATGCAAGGCAGGGGCAGTTAGCCAGCTAGATTAGCATGGACCTGGCGTTGGTTGCTTCGTAATATTCAATTGAGATTTATTGTCATTACCAACCGGGTACAGCTTACTCGCTGGTCTCTCAGTCGTGGTACGTGACCCACGACTCGAATACGTGACAATACACAATGTTACAACATAACGGTGCAGGAAAACAACACAGTAGCAGACAACACAACATGTTCAGTCTCCTGTAGGCTATGTTGCGTCTGTTTTGCCCGGTGGCCAGAATGCTCGCTCATGAGTGTGAGCACGCGCACTGTTGGTTCGCGAGTGTATTTGGTTGGTTGCAACCTGAAACCTCACCGCTAGATGGTGCTAAAAATTACACAAGGCACCTTTTAAATCTCATTTCCCAGAAGCAAGCCCAAGTGCCTTGTTTTTTTGTCATTACAACTGACAGTGGCATAAGATATATTTATAGCCCAGTTTTTTTTTCTCTTTTATTTGTCATGTTTGTTTTTCTCGTTATTGGGGAAGATGGTCCTCTGAAATGTTTTAAGAATCAGAAGTGGGCCTTACATTATTAAAGATTGACAACCCCTGAACTAAAGTACTGCTTCGTCTCCACCAACCATCATGTTCCAAATGGGTCCATTTGAATTGGATGGTATTTGCAGTAATACTACTTATTATATCCAAGTGGATATTGTTCCAGTAGTTTAATTTCAGAGAATCATGTCAACATTTACGTTAGTTCGGTCAAGTTAGCTATATTACTGGTCCAACTTGATGTGGCAAAAGCTGGACGTCTGTCAATTATTTGAGCTAAATATTTCAACCATTTATTTATCATGTTTAGCTAACAGTTTTGACTTCTCTGCTTGCTATCTAATTTTCTAGCTCTCCTAATCAGAGCATGTAGTGGCTTTTTTTTTTTAAATTTCAAATCAGTTGAGCTACTCAACAATCTTTCCAAGTAACCAACGAATACAGAGGTGCCTGCTATTACCTCTGGATAAGAAACACTTGTTCACTATTTTGGGAAATTTGCTTATTCATTTATATATACTGTTGTATAATCTGTACATAAGATATATACAGTAAACTGCTGTAGGAAAGTGGCTGGTAAATTTCAGACACAAAATAATGATTTACAATGGAGTGGCTGGTGAATTTGAACATTTATTTGTCAATGTCTGGTGGATCTTCCCAGTGGATGATGTTTGTCCTGCGCCTCAATGTTCAGATTCCTGTCTCCTAATTGATGTTATCCTGCAGACAGGAATATTGATGGCACGGCTCAGCCGGATTGGCAGCTGCATGAATTGTTATTAGCCAGGTGGTTGGACACCCCGGTGGGCTGGGAGGAAGTTCAATAAGCTGCCTCTGATACAGCGTTATGCTGCTGGGCCCGAGGGGAGGTGATCACGGCTCAGACAAGAGATAATTAACCATCTGAGACTGGCAGCCCAGAGACCAGCAGTCAGGTGAGGAGGTGAGAGGGAGAAAACCACAGGACACAACACAGAGAGGAAAGCAACCCTCTGGTGTACTAACACCATGCAGGCTGTTGGTGGACGTCAGGCTGGAATAGAGACCGACTGTATAGGCATTAGTCAGGATAATACAGGATGAAACTGTAATGAGGCCTGTGGGGAAACTGAGCTGTTGCAGCAGCAAATAAAGATAGCCCAGTAAATATACCCAGTAAGGTTTTAACAACAAATAGATACAGGATGTATCAAAGTCTCAGTCCCAGTCTCATTCCCAGGCCGTCAAATACTAATGCTTTGGGGTCGGGCCATCCACCAACCCAAAGCGTCAGCTATCTCACATACTGCACATTTAAAAGCTAACAGGCAGAGCTAAATAAAAGCTTGCCAAATAAACAGAAAGTTAGAATTGTATCACAAATTTTCTTATTTTCACAACTTTGATAATAAATGTTGGATTAATCAAAAAAGATGAAATAAAGAGAAACAGAATGAAAGTAATTATATCTACAGTGGCGGAAACTATTTACAGTAACTTGTGTATTTACTGACAAAATTAATGTGCTTTCCTTAGAGTATATCAATTTTATGCCACGTTATACCTATACTCCATTTCAGAGGGAAATATTGTTGAAATATATATATATATTTTACTGTACTTCATTTATTTAACAGCTACAGTCACTATTCACTTTACATATTTTACAAACAAAATATATGATGAACTTACAAAACATGATGCATTGTTATAGATGATACGACCCAACAAAATAAAAATAAATAAAATTAATGCATCAGGGTGTGAATTATTGCTTTTGATATACTTAAGCACATACGAATACTTCTGTACTTTTACTTTTTCAATGCAATTCAATTACTTGTAATAGAGTAGTTTATTTTCACAGTGTGGTATGCTACTTGTACTCAAGTAAAGGTTCTGGATAATAAGATTAAAATAGCAAGCCTAAAAGATTAAAATTTCAGGGATCTACAAAAAGCTATATGGACATAAAGTGTCTAGGTATGTCGATTTTATGTTACACTACAGTCAACAAAAATTTCAAAAGAAATCCGCCTGCATTAGATTCATGTACTGTTGCCTTCAGCATTGCAAACTAACCTCAGTACATTATATTAAGAACCAAACCTTAGCATAATATTTATGTACTTGAAGTTTCTTAGATGTGCAAAACTTTCCTGTACCGCTAAGTGACAGCCACAAACTGTTTGTTAAATTCATGTCCACAACATAACTGCAATTTTCCATTGTTTTTTTTTTTTTTAGTACTACCAGAAAGTAAAAGTGAACAACTTCTCAGAATCAAGATGACAGGTAATTATCAACCTGCTGTACTCCGTGCTGATGAACCATGCACTGAACCTGCATGCCATTATTGGAAAAAACTAATCTTTTCTTCATCTGTACAGGTTCACTTTGAACATTCTGGTCAAGGTGCTGACTGCAGCATCCACGTAAAAGACCTAAAAGCACCCTGCTTAGCTCAGGTCCATACTGTACCACTGTTGGTTAACAGAAACACTCAGGATATAGCTCAAGGACTCAATTTCTCCTGGGTTTTTTGGGTTTTTTTTTTTTACCAGAAATTGTCAAAACCTCGTTAATCTCAACTTTACATAATGGCTCCTTTTTAATCGCATTTGTCAGGGAAGTGAGACGATGATCATCAGACCGACTCACCACAGGAGCTGTCACATTTTCCACTATACTTGTGCCAATTTCAGTCCTTTCAAAACAAGTCTAGGAACGGCTTTTGCAGAGCGTAATCCATATAGCTTCTGATCACGTGCTCACACACACACACACACACACACACACACACACACACACACACACACACACACACACACACACACACACACACAAATAGATGAAGCTCAATGGTTTGTCATATAATGTTCAAAGGTTAAATCACTGTGTTCTTAACCAAACCATAACCACAGCGTTGTCACATCATAAAGTAATTTATTCTTCAACCGTGGTTTGCAACGGTGACATTTTAAAATGGGAGTATCTCCATCCAGACAAGTGTTTTACCACCATCGTTTTAGATCAAATCTCCGTCCATACTAACACACCTGAAAACGCATATATCACGTGACTATTCACGTGTACTGTGCATGCCCGTGCTGGAGGAAATGGGAAGCAAATTGTTTACTCTACTTGGTTGCAGAAAATACTGTGAATGAATTTTACTTCTCTTTACTTAGCTTACTTAGTCTTATTTATGTTTCTAAGGTACCGAGATCATTACTCCTGAAAACAGGACAAAAATTGTGAGGCAGGGAAACTTGACTGCTCTCCACAGAATCCTCTCAGATAATGCTGTTTTGATTTAAACATTGTCAATAACATTGTGCTTTTTTCCTTCTTTCCATCATTGTATTTTCAATGTCCTCCTGTGTCTTTCTAAATACAGACAATATACTGCAACATCCATTCGAGTTCATCTTTATAGCCTAGTTCCACATGTGCTCCTTTAGTTGGGCTATTCTTTAAAATGCATTTGAATTGTATTTGCTTTACAGCAGAATCAGCCTTTCTCTTTAATTATATTATTACTGTACAATACTTTTGAATGTAGCTGCACCGCTAAGTGTTAACAGAAAGACAGTCATTTAGCAAGTGAGGCTAATGCTAAATAACACATGCGAAATAGCTGAACACACTAACAGTGTGCTAACCAAAGCTATCATTTACTCATGTAAGCACAGGTTAAACATTGATGCATAAAAACGAATCCATTAGTCCAAAGTCCAAATGCATTGGCGGTTTTTCAGAGTCTTCGTCACTCAGGTAATACACAAGTAATACAACGTGCATGCCATCTCCATAGGCATCCTTGTTCTTGTTGTTTCTTCCACATGCAGACATTAGTCAGTCGATTTGATCCGGGCCGATCTGGACAAGTTTTCTTGCCATTCCTCAGGAACCACAACTTCTTGATAAAATTATCCCATTAGGCACTGGTTCTTCCTGGTAGGCGCTGCCGCCGGGGTGCTCCATAGGACTGATAACTCTGTTGGACGTGGGAGTCGATCGAATAATAGCTTCGCTCGTGCGCATTTAGGCAGTGGTAGTGTTATAAAATGCAGAAGTTACACTGATAGTCAAGGCTGATGTCTTTGTTTTCTTCCGAAAGCGTGTTAGGGGTGTGACAAATCAGGGAAGGACACGTAGTGGCGGATATGACCCTAGCGGGAGTCTGCGTCATCGTTTCCAAAAGTCTCCGTTTCTGCCCGTCCAGACTAAGAGGCAACCCCCGGAGTTTTCAAACTGAAACTTTCCCAAATGTCTCAGTTTTAGGGGTTTTAAAACTTCGGAGTAGTGTGGATGCTAGGCATAAACGCAGCAAAAGTTATGCGTTTTAAAATAAAAACGTATTAGTGTGGATGTGGCATTTCCACTCATAGACGTTCCCAGTCTGTTCATTAAATATGGGACCCTTAACCTGTCAAAGCCTTCCACTGCCTCTAAAAGTTCTCAGTGCCCCTCTTAA
This sequence comes from Hollardia meadi, assembly GCA_037974645.1. NCBI lineage: Eukaryota > Metazoa > Chordata > Actinopteri > Tetraodontiformes > Triacanthodidae > Hollardia > Hollardia meadi. The sequence continues at coordinate 6,610,322 of JBBPCS010000672.1, forward strand.
AAAAGGGGCAAGGTAATTGTCTTAAACTCATGTGGCCAGTATAGTCGCCGTTTAAAGTTCATTTAAATGCCTATTCATCTTCTTTATGTCTTTTCTCTCTGTTCCTGTTGCAACTGAATATTTTTTTTCCTTTTTTGTATGTCACCATAGTACCATGCTCCCCCGAATGATCTCATCCAATCCATACAGCTTGAAGTGTGCTGCTTCAACACTCATTAAAAGCAGTTCAGTGAAAGAATAATATTTATTCTCTTTAATCCGCCTCTCCACCTTTCCACATTCCAAAGCCTACAGAACTGCAGGAGTGTGCCAATAATAGCACCCCTCCCTTTTTCCCTTTCTCCCTGCCGCCCACTTTGTTCTCTCCCTGGTCACGTCGGCAGAATGGGCAGCAGGTGACACTGTAAAATAGCATGTCAAAGGGGTTGGAAGTATTTATAGGGTTAGGGTAAAAGTCACTTTTACTGATATACCTGTCTAGGAACATCTTTGCAGACAGAGGCCCTGTTGTACTCTGTAGATAACTGTCAGAGATATCCATGCTCTGATTTGGAGATATCACAGCTGTGGAGGGTATGTATTGTATATTGTGCCAGATAAAATGGTGCTGAAATGTACCATTGGGTTTGACTGTTTTGCTTAGCTAAATGAATTTCCTCCAGGTGCACCAATGGAAATACTGAAGGGAACCAGTGAGTGATGTGCCCTGTATCCTTTTCTTTTCCATTAAAAAAACAACAACTTTGCTCTTAATGTGGTGGCGGCATTAATAGATTAAGTTCTGTCTGCAAAGTGTTTCGACATATTGCAAATACACTAATCTGCTTGCCAAACGTTGGAAATTCTGCATACCTCCAAAAGACGCCTAGTGACAAAAGATTTAAACAGTCCACGCCAGTTTTATTTACACAGTGTTATATAATATACTTATAGTTCGTATGTACAATATTTATTGAACCACTACATTATTGGCCCGATAACTTGAAATTTTTTATTATCAATCATAAGCTTATAATGACATTGTATAAATAGAGCCAAATTGCTTTCATTGACTTAAGAAGCAGAGTATCTACACTAGCGCTGCAGAAATGGTGAAATGAGGCACAGCGCGATCCATAGTGCGGAGATTAATCGATACGCAGAAAAAACAGATACTTCAGTTTCTTAGCCTGCTTGCTTTTCGTGGTTGTAAATACAAGTTTTGGCTTTAAGCGTTCCATAGTAGTAATCCACAGAAAGAAGGGAAATGGCAGAGAGAGAGCGCATGTTGCAAATAGCTGGTTTTACGGGCCTCCCACAGCTGATTTTGAGTTATTATTATCAATGCTCCGATTAATAAATGTAGGGAAAATAAATATCTTTGTTTGTGATGACAGTTTATATTTAATAGCACCTGGACGTTGTCCAAAGTGCTCCGACTTTTTCGCTCCCTCTAACCTGTTGAACAGCACCCTCTCTGTGACCTTTTGGTTTACAAATTAAGCACTGAACACGCCGCGTATTACTGAAATGCACCCGGTGGGCTTTAAAGAAAAGAAATTCTATAAAAACCAGACCTGGTGTCTAATTGGGACCTGGGTTTAATTGGGACAAGGCTTTGAAATTGCGGTACGGTATTCAAGTCATCTGGTGAAAATTCCTGTATTTTTCATATTGCAATATACTGTATATATCGCAGAAAAGAAAAAAATATTGCAATGTCAGTTTTTTTTTCAATATTGTGCAGCCATAATCTACACACTCCAATACAGTAACTGGCAGTAAGCTAATAAACAGTCTGCTTATAAAGAAGAAGAAGAAGACTTTTTACACTTGTGTCATCAAACTGCTGCAGCTGGGAGCCACGCATTGTAGACTATAGAGCCAAACATGTCGTCACCGGTGTGGACGTTGTTCAGAGTTTCAGAGGAAGACAATGCGATTGTTACTTGCAATACGTGTTCCACAAGGAGTTAAGAGACGACGGAAACACAACAAATCTTATTAGAGCTATGGAATATAAAGTCATCCATCTTTGTTCACTATAATCTTAGACAATTTAAAAATAATTTGATAATTTGAGTCACTTGTAGTGATTAACCTAACCTGAATTTGCAGCTCCCCTCAGCTTTAATGGAGCTTTATGGTGAGTTCCATCTCATTGTTTAGCTGCTCTGGCCGCAACTTAATTGTTTGGATTCACTCACGTCGTTTTCGGGTGTAGCAGGCAGCTCTTTTCCATTAAAAAAAAAAAAGCTCTCGAAACCCACTGCACACATCCTGCTCAGCGCCAAACTGTAGGCAGACACAGTTAGCGAGTAGCTAGTGAACATAAAGTGAACTGATAGCAGGTAAAGAGACAGATATTTTCCTCAGGTTGTGCATAGTATGTCATTTCAGACACAACAATTGTCTTTTTTTCCACTATTGATGCCTTCGTTACCCACAATGCAACTCAACTGTAGACAGCTCTGTCAGAGATTCAGGTGTGTTAAATGCTCTACAGTTCACTACTCCCTGCATTGTCACTGAGCGTTGCTTTGGTGGTAAATTGTGTACTGCAGAATTGATGTGAGTTGCATACAGCCCTCCCTTTCATATTTAAACCAGTGTCTTATGAAGTCATTTTCTCGTTTTAGAGAGATGTCTCTGGGTAAAAAAAAAAAATTACCCAATAATTTCCCCCTCATTCTTGTCGTCAGAATTGCCTGGCACCATGAAATGAAGCATTCTACCACGCGTTATGATGGAGGAATCCAGCATATGGCCAGAATGAAGTGAAGAGCCTTGAAAAGCAGACACAGGTCTCTCTCAATTTGAGAAATCTCTGGTCCCATCAGGCAAATTATAGGTCAGGATCATTTTTCATTCATTATATAAAGACTTAAGTCTGTTATGAACTCCAAAGGGAGTGAGGTCATCCGCTGTGTTTTCAGGGAATGAAATGGATGAGGAGAGTCAGTTCACCGTGACCTGGACTTGCCCTGGAACCCAGGACTTTGGTTTTGGGGTTTGGGCTGGTGGAGAGGGAGAGAGACTTTAGCCCCAGAGGCAACGCACTCTCCTCATTTCTTAGCTTATTTGTCGCATGCTAGTCGTGGTCACATCACTTACCCTCAGGAACAACTCTTTGTGCTTTGTAAATCTCTATTTCCCCACTGAAGAAGTATTGCTCTACAACATAAAGGATTTGCAAAGCTTGAGCACTTTTACAGCGTAAAAGATGGTAGCAAAAACAGTTTGACGTTTCAAGAATTCACCGTCCTTCGTGGTACTGGCTTTAAAAGGAGCACAACCCTAGAAAACAATGCTAGATGAGGATTCACAGTGCCGTCTGTTCTGCTGTCATTACAGGACAGGGATAAATGTAACGTCTAGACCATAACCAAACAAAACTTGTGTAATTATCCATCTCTCACCCTCCCCTGGATTTGGCAGAGGTCCTGAGCATATAGAGCTAGATCATAGATGGAGGAATAGGGTGAGGTTTTGTGAGCTAAGTAGCTGTCATGTGGACATTAGCTGGATTAGTATGATGAAACGCACTATGTTTTTTTTTTTACAACTATTATGAAGGTTTATGAGGATTTTTAAAAATCTGTTTAATCTGTGTGGCACTTTTTTTTGATGCACATGCTACCACAAAAAAACTCACACACCTTTGACTCATACTTACTCCTATCACTCCCACATCAACACAGCAGTTTCTCCCCTTTTGCCTCCCCGCTTTCTTCTCGTCCCTCCATCTTCCGTCTTCCACTCTATCCCTCTCTTTTGCTCTCTGCTGCTGTAAAGCCTTTCCGTGACTAGCTGTCATTAATCTTCCCTCTCTAGGGGCAGGATCTTGACTGCGTGCCAGAAAGCGCTCATACAAAGCCAAGACAGCCATCCAAAAACAGAGCCGCTTTTCTTGTTTCCAGAGCGGAGCATAGCTCACACTCATGCTGCTGCAGCCCTCAGGGCAACGCTGCTCCACACAACAAAGGAATGTCTCTGGATGCGGCCTCGCTCATCACACCTAGACTAATATCCATACATTCAGATGCACACACAGGTAATGCAGGTTGGGGGGTATAAAACAGACTTTCCTCCATAGGAACACTCGTGCATCATGTCTTGTTTGGATGAATGTTGCATGTCGTTAATGTGATTTTGGTGTGTGAAATTCCTCTAATTTTAATGTTTTGGGGTCTATATTTTCGCATACTTTGCCACTGCTACAAGTGTGTCATTTCATTCCACTTATCATTACCTGCAGCCTGAATAACACCTGCAGCAGCTTCCAGGTGGGGAAAAAAATGATTGTAGTAACAACAAGTACATGAGTAAATCAACTACTGTTGACATTTGAGTGTGATATTATCAGACCATACACACCTATTTAGCACAATTTTACTGTTTACAAAAAAAAAGAACACCTAAAGCAAAAATACATCGATTTCATCTCTCAGGATACACATAGTTCCATATTAATGTCTTTTTCTCATGAAATCTCTTCCGACTGGTGTTCAGTAGGTGAATCAGTGTTCTGCGTAATGCGTCATGCGTTCTGTGTTGGCAGCAGACTCTGGACTTTGTGTCACAGGCAGAAATCACACATCGCAGCGCTGGGGAGAAGAATGAGTGGTGATTCCAACAGTTGCCCCTAATAAAAACCGCAGATTCTTCGCCATCATAAAGGGCCGCTGTGAGGTTAACAGTCCATTGTTGGTGCTATAAATGTCAGTCAAAAGAAAGAGAGGAGATGGAGAGCAGGGGAGTGGAAAATTCAGCTGTGTAGCAACACCTGTTCTGTGTGCTCCCACTATGAGCATGACGGGGGGGATCTTTCTTTGTTATCTTATCATAACCCTTTTTTTCTTAACCTGCCCCCCTCCCTGGTTTCTCCTTTCCTGTGAGAAGAGTTATTATGATTTGCACAATAAAACGAAAGAAGGGGCCACCAGCAGTGGGTGTATTGCAATATCTCCTTTAAACAAGTGCCTCATTCAGCCCCCATCAGCCACTCCAAAACACACACATACTTTGCTCCCTTAGAACACATCATCCAAACTCTACAAGCCGCCACCACCACCACCACCACACACTACTTGACCTACCTTCTTTATAGCTCCTTCCTTTTTGTCCAGCTGGACCGTCATGTTTTCTTCAGTGCTCCGACAGCAGGAACCTTGCGCGATTTTAAACTTCAGACTAAATAAACATAAAATGATTATAATGTTGACATGGTTTTTGAAAAGATTTACGCTCTTTATGAGTTTGCTTTTGCGCCAACCCACATTGTCTTGCTGTACGGCTGCGCAGTAACATACTGTGGGTGTTTTGCAGATGGGATATGTTAGGAAACCACTGACACTTGCAAGCTTTGTGTTTTAGCCAAGTCCATGGGACAACATCTCTGGTGAGGTGTGTTATGTTCCATATATTTGACTGTCATCTGAGAGACAGAGTTGTATGCTTTAGAGCTTATACACACAGCCTCTCAATGTATGTTCACATACATTATGTGTGCAGATCCACATCAGCGTTGTGGTTGATTAAGGCGGCTACAGTTATCGTTTTCATAAGCAGACCTGTTGCTCTCTTATCGTTTTCATAAGCAGTCATCATTTAACAAAAGTATCACTTTTACCCTTTAGCTTTATCTTTACAAATCCGTATGTTTGTTTTTCCTGCTCAAACACATTTGTGTTTTCATAAACAACCCTGTAGCACAAAATCAGATCAAATAAGTTGCCATCAACTCATTTGAAAGAACGTTTAATGTTAAACACTCATAAGGCATTTAAACAGAGCTCAGAGGGCACTCTCTCTCTGACCAGAGCCAGGATGGATTGTAATGATCCCCTCCTGATGTGTGCACCAATGTGCATACAGCGAGTGTGTTCTGTTAAAGTGACTGCTCTGACTTCTTAAATACAAAGATGAGATAAGCCCCATGTAATGTTAGAAAAGGACTTGCTAATAACCTTCCCTCCCCCAAAGTTCTCTTTCCTCTTCACGTCTTCTTCCTCAAGGCCACAGTCACTCAGTCGTATTTCATTGTGTTTGGCTTGAGGGTGAACACATTAACCTGCCTCGGCTGTCACGCTAGCTCCCAGTTGAGTGAGTCAGCGTCAGCAAGAGAAGCTGGACCTCGGCATACCATTCTCACACATCAAAGGCAGGGCTGAAGTGACTCCATACGCTGAGCCTCCGTGACATATCCAGCGCTGTTTCCGAACCAGTTCTCTTGAGCTGGTACAGACAAAACATTGTGAAGTGTGACCTCACTGTCGCCAAGTACCCAAAAGGGCGATAATAATATAACAGAGAATGCTAATCATACTGGATTTGCCAGTCAGAGAAACTATTAAATGTTCCATTGAAGTGGTTGCCGGATGTGTTACCTGTGGGTTTTCCTTCATAGCAAGGAAATAGGGCAACACGAATGGTAATCCTCCATTCAGATGTTGCACAACCGTACAGTAAGAACTGACGTTAGCATCTGATGCACGCAACAAGTGATGAATAACGTGCATGGAATGTGTTGCATACAAAGAATAGCAAAACAAATAGCCAACACTCAGACCTGTGGAATAGCTTTTTGATTTCTGATGGTAAATCATCTCAGAGGCGAGGCTAAAGAATCGGGAGTGTTTGGTTCTGGGTGTTTCCTGTAACACACCTGTTCCTCCATGTCACACTTAGCTGGAAGAGCTACTATAAACATATAAAATGAGCCGTACATTTCGAAGAGGTTTAGTGTATTTACAAAATGTGTAAATACACTCGTGTATCGAATCTACAAAATGCTACACAGGCAGCGTTCCGAGTTCTGTGACACGTGTCCTTAATTTTCCATCCATATGCAAATAGATGGAATACATAAAAAAAGACAGATGAAGCTCTTGTATTCATTTATGCATTTTTTGTATGCAGTCAGTGCTGTTCTTTTCTCTGCTAGAGCGTGCCTGGAAGCAGCCTTTGTATTCCAGCTCAACCCTGTAATTAGCTGACTGGGGTGTGGGGAGGACTGTTTACAAACAGCTGCCTGACATGACCAGAGAGAAAGTGATACGCACGCTATGTACGCCAACACACCCCGTACTCGTCTGTGTCTGCCTGACATTTTTCTGTTGATCAAATGTTAAAAGTGTCAAAACAAAGCTGAAATAAAGATCTAAGAAGTGACATCTATAATACAAGTATGAAGACATCGGGCAACATCAGCCTTCCAACTTCCAAAAAGGCTTCACATGTATTACTGTGTTTTTTGCAGTGGTGGGATGTAATGAAGTGTCAGTTAGTGAAGTACTGCACTCAAGTCTAAATTCAAGGTACTTGTACTTTACATGAATATGTCAATTTTGTACTTCTTTCACTCCACTACTTTTGTCTTACAGCTTTAGTTACTTGTCATAATACATTTTTTTCCTCCATACCCTTCCTGTCTGGTAAGCACAAAATCCATATTTTGTGATTTTGAAATTGAATTTCTCTGATAAGTGTTCCTTTATGTGTTTGGAATAAATGATCCTACATCTTCAGCTAAATAAACTATTTAAAACCCTCTTGGATTTGCTGGAAAATTGTCACAAAGCTGAAAAGTTGTGATACGTGGTTCTCACAGAAAAGCCACAAACATATGATGATCTTATAGAGTATGATGCATTACTGTAGATTAAACTACCCACAAGTATATAAGTTAGTTAAAATGATCTCACCCTTAAATTGCTACAGCAGAAAATTGAACATACACATATAATGCAGACGTATTAGTAATCCCAAAACATCATATACAATAGTGACTGACGGAGAACATTTTACTGCACAATGAGTTTTCGCAGTGTGCTATCAGTACAAGTAAAGGACCGGGATACTTCTTCCACCCCTGGTTTTATGGATACTGTACATACTGAAATATTTGGTCAACCACTTATTACGCGTAATGAAAAGTAACAATGATTCCTTTAACAGCCATGTGGAATGAATTTGCAGAGAACGCGTATTTCATCGTTACTGTGCCTCTTTGTCGATTTTTCTCCAGGCAAGCACACCTTGCAGAGTGAAGAGGGACAACACCGCTCTTTCACAGCCCTGACCCAACTGTCATACCTTATATCCAGGGCACCCAATGGCTCCATGGACAAAAGCAATTGTTCCCAATGAGAGCAGCGGGCAGCAGATGAACTGAGCATGAAACAAAAGACACAGACGGGACATGGCAAGACTGATAAGAAAGAAGAAAACGGAGAGGCATTTTAAAAGTTTTTGAGAAAATTGAGAATTTCTCTTGTCTTCATTTGGATCAGTGTTTGTGCCTCTTTTGAGCGGTCAAACGACAAACGATAAGTTTATCACTTTATTCTCCTGCACCAATTGCTTCATATTCCCAATCAAACAGCCCCTTTGTCCCGGCGTTTTGTCCGTGCGCCGCAGTGACGAGATGCAGACAGATTATCTTGTTTGAATGGCTTTTCCAGAGCAGCAGAAAGGCCAGCACAACAATAGGTAACTTGTTGTAGGCACAACAAATCTAATATTCATTTAACATAGCCTTGTTGCAGGCTAGCCATGGGAGCTGCTCATGCCGGTACAGTGACTGTTTGTATTTGCATAATGCACTCCACCTCAGAAGAGCTGCTAATTGGGCTGGTTGGAGGGAGCCAAAAGCCCCCAATGAAAGAGAGAGGTGGCCACAATTATCATAGGAGACACAACAATGTAGGGATTGAAATAATTTCTTTTATGCCTGCATGGGACATCTCTGACAGTCTGACTTTTCCATCAGGAGAACAGACAGCTGAACTTTAAGCTAATAATATAATCTTAATCTTAATTAGTATACAGAAACAAGGCAGTATCTTTGGTGACCATGCATTCAGATTTTCTTCTGAAATCCCCATGCACTAACGTCACGACTGGGTTTGCCAATAAGCAGCACGCGAGTATCTGTGCAGACATGCAGCCATGTGTGGGTGTGTTTGATATTACTAACAAGCTAAAAAAGATTCTTGTCTTCCCCTTATATTCATTAGCGCTGATCGAAGGCATATGTGCGCCTGGTAACATTGGCAGAGAGGCTTGCGTTGTTCTCTGCCTGGACATAAAGGTCGCACATGATGTGTCAGAACCAGTAAGACCTCCCCTTATAGTCTCTGAGTTTTTGCAGTGCAGCTTACGGGATGTGCGTGACTGAGATTAGCAGAGCTGGAGTCCACAGACCAGATTTGAACGTGTTTTATTACCTTCCCACAGTGTTCAACATCTGTTAGATTACACATGCACCAATAAATGCTTTGGGTGTTATTCACACATGTTAACTGTGTATAAGCCATGCTCAAAAACCCTGTAGCGGCAACACATGAAACAGCACACTTACATAAGTGGTTGAAATGTGCCCTTATTGTTGTATAACAAATCGTTTAAAAATGCTGAATGACGGCAAACATATTCATTCCCATCGCCTGGAGCTGATGAGGATGTGAAATGTTTTTTGTTTTTTTTCTTTTATTCAGAGGAGTTTCACTGAGACAAGTGAATGTCATCAGAAGACTCCGGCCAGATTTATCCAGCTGGTCCTTAGGATTGAACCGTCAACCCTCCCGTCACAAAATATGGTCAAAGGAGAAAAAACCACGATGCGCAAGTTTCTGACATCTGTTTCATGCAACAGATTGTTTCCATTTTGCATCTTTAGCCCTTTTTACACAGAGATAAACGCGCAATATTGCCGTGACTAAGACCCTTCTCTACGCCGCCTTTGTTTATTTACACTGAAAAACGGCGTCATAACGGCGCCCCACTGTGGGATTTTAGATGATAAAAAGGCGTGACGAGTAACACAGCAGCATCAGAGTCTAGTGTGACGTTTTATATGCGTGACAAGCAGCACTTTGTAAACAATAGAATAACATGGCAATAACAATCATTTACCGTCCTTGTTATGTGGCTGATGAGCTTGTCCTCAGGGTTGTTTTTCTTCTTCTTTGAGTTAGCTGCCAACTGCTGCTAGCTGCTTTCAAATCTCCCGGTTGAGGGTCGCACACAAATGTCGACAAAACGTCACAGCCCTGTCTCGTCGTTCCGGAACACCGGCTCACTCCGTTCACACAGACGTCGATTCGGCGCTGTTACTACCTCCGCTGCCTTCTCAGAGGTGGAACAACTTTGACCCCCCAGTACGCCTCTGTGACTATTATACAGATGGCGAGGTGTATCAGAGGCGCAACAGGCCCGCATTGAACGGGCTGTGTAAAAGGGGCTTTTGAGCTATGCTTTTTTTACACAGATATTTCTTCTGCTTTTGGCTCTCTTAGACATACTCTCCTGCTGTCTGTATGTTGTAAATGTATTGAATATATCGATAATGTTTTATGAAGGCTCCAGTTTGAGGTTTATGTTTTAATTTCGGGCATGAGCAGAGGAAATAAAATAATTGATCTAATGAATTTTTTTTTTTTTTGTGCTTTTATACTACCAGAGTCTACTTAAAATGCATCTTTGTCTATTGTATTTCTGATTTAATTTGTTAATCCTTTCAGCTGACAGGACAGCTGGTTCAGTGATGCAGTAAGGTCAGGTTTGCAGTGGTTTTAACAGCTCTGTGTTTAAGTGGTGCTTACGCAGTGCTGATATTTCATGTGTTGTCTGAAAATATGGTGTTTGGTTAGATCAGAATGATTTTGGTCATGGGTTCTTTAATTAAATAAAACACTGGTTTTGCACATACCGCAACAAAATAATGCCATTTATTTTCATGCAATCACATAAACATCCTGGCTGTTGCCGCACAAACTACATTAAAAATGGTTTCGTCCAAATTTTTAGGAGCACTAAGACAGAAAAAGCAGGTAGAAGGTGCCTGTCGAGCCTGATAATGGACAAGAGATTCCAGTTTATCAATAATCTGATCAGTCATTCAAAAGCAGAGCGAACGAGGGAACCTAATGACCTCCATAGGAAACAGGTGCAGAGTCAGTGAGGAGAGGAATGTCAGAAGAATGGGGAGGGAATGGTAGCGTGTCTGTTTGTGCATGGGCGAGAGAGAGCGAGGTGTGTGTGTGTGTGTGTGAGAGAGAGTGTGAGTAATGCTGCGAGGTGTGTGTGTGTGTGTGTGTGAGAGAGAGTGAGTAACGCTGAGTGGAAGCCAGGGAGCCGAGGAGAGAACAAGGGGAGGAGACTCTCTGGGGATTGCGTGCGGACATCAAATGTTTACCTGTAACAAAAAGAAAGGGGAAGGTGTAGAAGGGAAAAAAGGAGAGGGAAAAAAAGGCCATGGTTTACAGGGGTGGGCGGAGAAAGCCTACAAGCATGAGCTTCGCACGCAACTTAACAATACTACCTTTATGAAGACTGTATTGCGTTAGTCAGTGAGCACACACACACACACATATTCATGTCAGATACCACTGGTGTTACACACACGCACATCTGGGAATTTAACAGGAATAGATAACTAAATGGTGGCATTTACGTCGCAGTTTTCCACGTAAAAGCACGTAAGAAAAGGGGGTGTAGAAAGCCTTCGTTACTTCTAGATAATGGGATCAAAGAGGATGGGACTCTTTTGCGGCCACACATTATGCACCAAATGGGACCCAAATAACCGATCTCATCTGTGAAACAGCTGGAGTTTCTATTGGACAGAAGGGGTACTTGTGTCCATCCAAGCTCAACCCAGAACCAAAACTCCTGAAAGCAGATGTTCAGCATTCCCTGCTCGTCCCCAGACCCTCTCTGTGGTTGCCCTGTTCATTTTTTTTTAATCATAATTGGCCAACAAATCAAGACAAAATGCGAGTCAGCCTTTGTTGTGGAATCCAGAGAGAGGCCCAGTGATTTACCGACAGGCAGCCTCTCTTTGCTTTCCCTCTGGGTCTCTGTCTGACTGTCTCTAGCTGTCTCTATCTACAGTATCTTGACTCTCCATCTCAAGGTTGCCTTATCTGTGCTGAGAACAAAAAGCCTGTTGCTGATGTAGGGACTGATAATAGATTACTTAACAATAGTCACACTGTGGATTTATATTTAAAGTCTAGAGCACGCTATTATTATAGACATTTACATCTCCCTGTGTAGGTGTGTTTATATTATTTGTTATGATGAATGCAGACATTTAGCATTTGTTTTAAAATTCATTTCATGATGAGCACAAAACACCACATGTTGCATTCAACCTAATAATGACATGCTTAACCAAATGCAATCTTTTTTCTTTTATCTCTTCACTTTGATTGGAAGTCAAAGCTGTCAGTCACGGCTCTGACTGGCAGCTTGCGTGTAAAAGACAGCGTTATTGGGATTTAGCCCGGGGTGCCTGCGGTCAACACAATATGTGTACTATAAATAAATTTGACTCCGTATGTCGTGTGATTGTGTGAGCAGGGAGGGCACGAGAGCGCGCGAGAGAGAGCTACACACACACTGAGCTTACGGCTTCCTCTCCTGTGAGCGTCTGCAGTCAGAGCGCAGGTACAATAGGGAGCATTGTTCAGCTGGCAGGCCCCTGCGTGCCGGCTCCCCCTCCATACCTGAGCACAGAGACAGGTGTATTTCTCCTAGTCACGCATAGCCCTGCCACACTCCCAGCTGCCTACACACAGCTCACACACCTCGAAGCTTGCATAGACTGATTACGTACTGATTACAGATATTCCTCCCATCTCTCATTTGAACCCTTAGCCTTTCTTTTGGCCTTTCCTAATTCAACTTTTAACCTTAACCCAACTCCAATATGTCCCTTTCGGGGATTTACAAAGTAAAAATCTATGTTCCTATAAAAAGAATGACACTTATGTACATTTGCATGCCGAGGTATACAGCTGCATGCAGCGTGCGCTGTGTTTTCCGGCAGGAAATTAAATTCTGTCGATAATTAGTGCTTTACATCTGATGTTTACAATGTGTGCTCTTTGACACAGAAACCCAATAAACTGAGGCACCTGCAGGTTAAGAAATTCTCATGGTCACACTATGGTAAGTCTCCAGGAAGGGCGTGTTTGTCCAAATAAAAATCCCCTTCTTTGCCCAGTGTAGGGAATGAGTCATGCACGTCAGTGGTATTGTGCAGCCAAGTCCAGGCCAAAAGTTCATTTAATTTCTCCTGAAGTGGGAAAACATGTTTGAGTAAACATCAGGACCCCTGTTGCAGTTTGACATCTTAATGCAGAGCGAGAGGGGAAAGGTCTCCAGGGAGCGAGGGATAAAGGGAGATGACGAATGCTCAGAATAATGGAGGCGATTTTACCAAAAATCTTTTACGGTTAGCCCCGAATTGAATGTTAAGAATAACATCATGGGGGGTGGGGGTTTCCCTTCCACTAATCTGACTCCCTGAGGTGCTGGAAGGAGTCCAGCCCTATCTGTCTCATAGCACAAGAGGATTAGCTTTTTATCCTGGGATCATTCTACAGAAAAGAAGGTACATGCTGCATTATGTCTTATTATGTAAAGCATGCACAAGCCATTTTTTAAAACTATTTTTCACATGACTAATCGTCACCCGCACTACTCTGAAACCTCGCGGTGACCCCTGTTTTGCTGCACTTTGCCCATTCCCACGGAGAGGCCAAAAGCCTGACGGAAGTCGGCATATTGGCCATACGTGAAACTACATGGGCTGTCGACATGGAATCCAACCGCAGGTTTCCTGGCTGATATTTACCAAATTAATTCCCAGGCGGATGTAGAAATAATAACAACCATGAAGAGCGGGAGAGTGGGAAAATGAGGAGGGGAAAGTGTGGCAGGCGAGTAAGCCTGTGGTGGGGGCCGCGCCAGTGAAAGGGCATGCTGTTATTGGGAAATACTTGTCATTTCTCATCTACCTCTTGGTTTCCATGATGTCATTGCCCCCCACCCACCCCCACCCGACTTAATAATGCAGCTCACATCATACTATAGTTGCGCTTAGAAGTTAAACAGCTACGGTATGGCCTGCATTATTGAAACCCTCTCTGTCTTTCGGTCTCATAGGCTCTTGCTTTTTATCCTGTTGCTACAGCCTGGGCTCTCAGAGCCACATAAGGAAACATTTGTTCCCAGTCTTGTTGAATAGAGCCTTGTGTTGGAGGTAGTCAAAGAGATACAAGGGGATAGGACATCCAAACAGTCCAACACAAGAGCTCGGCCCTGAAGCCCCTCTCTGTCTGAGCCGGGCCAGTAATGAATGTCCTCTAGTCTTAATCACTCTCAGAGTACACACTGGAGATATGACTGACTCCATTGTCCTCTATGTTTTGTATGTTGAAAGCAGAAGTCGTAGAGGTCATTGCTTCCAGTAAATATTAGATTTATGTTACCACCAGCAGGTGATCACCGTGCCGCTTGTATGGGCTCTTTGGACAGAGCAGATTTCCACGTATGCAGCTTTGCATTCCTGAATCACACATTTCACAGTGACATGTACGCCAAGAGATTTGTTTGTGCTGGTTAAAACAAATATCTGGATCTTCCCATCATTCAGTCCCCCCCCCCCCCCCTCACACCTTTTCCTCCCATCCGTGTGAGCAGCGTTCAGAATGGTTTTGTGCTCTCTGGATATGATTATCCTTGTCACACCAATCTGGAAAACATTTGCGCGCACATTGGCGCATACCTACGTACATGATCTGGCGTGAGTAGAGACATGGAGGAGGAGGATGCTAAGTGGACACACTCTTGCAGGCACTTGCACACACCCAAAGGTAAGCCTGCAGACGCACATGCATTATGCACATACGCACGTTAAGAAACAATGCATTTTTATTTCATTCGTGTCTGTTGTGAGTTGTGAGTCATTACTGAGCCTGATAACAGGAGGAACTGCTGGTTCTAGTGTTCCCTTTACATTGTTTTAGATAAGAGATAATGCCCTCTTAATTGCCTCTATAATATAATTGCCTCTATAATAATTTAATGCAGCCTTGATTAATGATTAATGAGCTGAGTGATTGTTTTTGCAAGAATCGAGGTCAACACAGTGAACCAGATTTAAAAAAAATTGTAGCCTTTCTTTGTACTTTCTTTCTCAAAAGGAAAAAAAAAACAACCTTCACACAGCAGCGGTGGCTTAGGAATGCGAGACAGGAATGCTGTTGAGTTACTATAAAGGGGGTTTGATCACTGAAAACAATGTCTTTGTGTTTTCATCCGCAGCTCTAGTCACGCAATGCTGTGTGCGCAAACCTCCAGCAACTTTTCAACCCCAGCACACAAGAACGCCATCAAGTACCTGCAATTGACAGAATCGCGTGCACTTCAGGTACTCCAGGATTGCACTGGAGCACAGCCAAATGAGGAATAAAGGAAAAGGTGGAGTGAAGCTTCACCTGCTGAAATTGCAATCAGTGTGTGTGTGTGTATATATATATATATATATATATATATATATATATGTGTTTTATTAGCTGAGTATCAATTGTTTAATATACTAATATATATTATTTTTGATCACTTTAAGGCATAATAAATCAAAGTGAATGCCATAATTCACATAGTCATACACAGTTCAGTCACAAAGGTTTGAAAATGAAATTTAAAATGACATACAATTCAAATGACCTCTTAGAACAGTTTTAGACATTAAAAAACCCACAAATGATGGCAATGATGACATGTTCTGACACACAATGAGTAAAATTGAAGTTTAGCTTCAGTTTAGGTTTAGTATACTGTAAGCTAATGTTCAGATTTTTTGTCTTCAAAGCTGCACTCCCCGCTCCCAGCAATCCAGTCCTGCTTTTGACATTTAAGGGAAGCTGTGATCCCAGAAATCCAAGCAAGCAAGCCTGGAGGTGGTTAGGACATGAAAGTGAGGTGAGAAAGACAAGAGATTCATTCATGGGAAGGTGATTCAAGGCACTGACATCCCTGTGTCTCTGCACAGCGACAGATGATCATCATTACTCACTCACACTGCTCACACAGGGCTCACACGCAACCTGGGATCAAACTGACACATGATAAGTGATTGCAAGACTGACTATAGGCCTACCAGCCTATATTCATGACATAATAACTTACACTGTTACAGATAACAGCAACAGGCATTATCATCAAAACTCTAAATCTCACTACCATTAGCATTATCAGTTCATAAATGAGTGTTGAATGAATGTAAGTGGAACGGTTTCCAATAACATGCAAACATGTTTTACCTTTCAGTGTAACCAAAATTAAATATACGGTACTTTAAATTACACTTTACTGCCCCTAACTTAATAATAATGTTATTTTATACTATAATCCCTCAATGTTCAGTGTTTTTAAAGGTTTCAATCTGACATCACTCTCCTGTTCTCTTCAAATATTTGGCAGCAACAGCAATAAACTCCACGTACCGCCATGCCTTGCGCGCTTACGTCGGCTGAGAGCAGCATGTGCTCCGCTGCTGTGCTCCAACTATGGCTCAGTGCGGCTCGGGCTGTTCACGGGAGCGCATCGTATCAGCGACGGAGACGCCAGTTTGGAGCTCCAGCAGAGATCATCACTGCACTGGACATTCAGGAGGAATCACGTTTTCTTTTACTCCTCACTGGAAACTGATCACGCTGATCGATCTGCAGGATTTGCCAAACGCGCCGATCAGTTTATGCAAGGATTTTATTGGACGCGTAAAGAGGATTAAATGCTGCCGTCACTGCGCTGATACACGTGGAGTTATTACCGCTATTATTACCATTATTTTCATCATTATTATCGGTAAAACCCGATGATGGCGACAGCTGATGGATTCAACAGCTGTGAGTCGTCCTGCAGGATTAAGGAAATACTGTCTCCCTCACATGGGATGAGTGGTGTCCATTACTCCCCCACTGGACAAGCCGTTTGGCGGACAGACGAGTTTCTTGGGATACTTAATGCGTGTGGCCAGTGTCATCGATGGCCAATGCTATGTTATGGTTTTAGAAATCGATATATATATAGGCCTATATATTTTTGTGGTGGATGTTGACACAAGAAAAAGGGAATATCCTGGAATATATATTTTTAAAAGCGATTCTCAGCAGATGTCCAGCAATTTGGATAATGGCAGAACGCATCTCATCCAGCAGGTATGTGAGAAAAGAGCCTACTTCTACCTATTTACCAGTGAAATATGATGAGTGTCAAAGAAATTTGCCCCCCCCCCCATTTTTTATTCAAGCTTTGTTTATTATTTTAAACCTAGGTGCATCTGTGCACATCTCAGTTGATTTCTATCTGCACTGCCGTCTCAAAGTGCTCAATCCCATATTCCATACTCTGTATTTGTTTTTAATCCACGTGAGGGAATGCACTGCTGTAGCACGGGTACAGTCGTGTATGATGCGGTAGAAGACAAACAGAGTGCTGCTGATGCATAGTGATGATGACAACAACAGGGATCAAAGAGCTGAGAGTGGAGCCCCTCACGTGTCAGTTAATAATTCAGCGACTGGTGGGGTCAGCATTGACATTTACACGGACAGGGGAGGGGTGACCGTGAGGGGCCAGGGAGAGGGATGAGCTATTTTTCCCATCGGATAACGACAAAAATTACACGGGACATACATTTTGCAGATAGATGAGTGAAAGACAATGTTTGAGATGATAAAGGGTTTTTTTCTAAGGCCAAACAGATAAATGAATAGATTTGGTCTTATTGTCAATGTCTGATTTTTGTACACCACAGGGCTTTTTTTTTCTTATCTTCCCACCTGTCTTCACAAAAGTAAACTGAAAGTGGATTTGCATAATAGAGGAGGGCATCTTGCATTTTTAACCTTTCACCACTTTTCTATTTTATCCGACTGACTGCTTTAAAAGACTCCATTTGACTCAAAGGGTTGATGTGTCTGAGCCTCGTCGTTTACAGTGGAGACTTCTGAATTTAGGGAGTTATTGCTTCTAAACCTCAAGGACTACATTCATTCCCTATCACCATAACCATAAGCACCAGCCCGACATGTCTACCTCAAGCGTTACTTTAACCATAACCTAATCTCTAACCGGAGTGGTAAAACCAGGTCCTCCAGTTAAATTAGAAGAGTAGCTTTGACAATATGTGGTTTGACAGAAGTCGAAGTGTGTTCATGGACTAGTCTGACCAGCGATGACACTGGTTGCTAAGCGTGTGATTTCAGTATCATCTCAATTAAAACAGGATAGGCACCACCAAGAACAAGTACAGACTTGTGTTAATGTCGGGCTCGCCCTTGTACCTAGCTGGTTTCCAACATAGGAAATACACACACACACACAAACAAGATTTGTTGCTTCTTACTCTTATAACTCAGGGAGAAGATAAGATACAGCAAGGAAATTAAATAAACACACGCAAACACCTTTGCTGACTACACAAGGCTGCTAGACTTTCCATTTTTACAATGACAGTCTGGTCTGTCCTCAAGGGCCTTTGGGTGCAATGCACCATGGGAGCTGTAACTTCCAACTGGGGCACTGATTAGACCTTATTAGCACTCCCTGGTTGTTCACCCCTGAGAGTTTAGGGAATACACATGCATATGCAGATACAGGTGCATCACACACACAAACACACACATAGAGGCCCTTAGAGAGCAGGAATGGTGGACAGCCATGGCATTAAGGAAGCCACACATTACACAGAGAAACATCCTGTTCGCTTTCAGTTCCTCCCAAGGGGTGTGCAGTTCAGTAGAAGCAAATTGTTTCCTGTTTGTGTTTCCAGAAAGTTGAAAAAGATTTACTCGACATGAAGGGAAGGGCAAAGGATAAAATAAGCAGTCCAAATTCTTAGCATTATTACATTTTAAACAGACTAGAAGGAGAGCAGTAATTGTTCAATCAAATCTATTCATCTTAATAATCAAGGGTAGTTGGGGAAATAGTTAAGTTAGTCGTATCAAGCCATGCTAATATAAAAGTATGCAGTTACACAACAGATAAAGACAGTGCTTCTAACATTCAAAATAACAGTCTGCTGTGCACCAGCATCCTGTGTGCTACAGGAGCTGTTCCGGGTCTCTCTGCACGCTTCCTTGTCTCACCCAAACTCTAAAAGTTTTAGTACAACTAGTACGTGGATGGAGAGAAAATGGGCAAATAGTGGCTCCGGTTACTGAAAAATAGGTGAAAGGTTATGACTGAGAAATTCATGGAGGAAGAAAGTTAGAGAGAGAGAGAGAGAGACAGAGAGACAGAGAGAGAGAGAGAGGCACTGGAATGCCCTGTAGTAACCCCCTGAGAACAAAACTCAGAGCTAAGGAGAAGAGAGCAGTGTGTGTGTGTGTGTTTGTGCGTGCGTGCGTGCGTGCAAACCCACAGCTGACTCAGGCCAGTTTCAAAAATGGTTTGACTTCTTTGGAATTCAGCAAAAGTACAAAAGGCTCTCAGAGTGCAGCGACCACAGTGTGTGTGTCTGTGCTTGTGAATTTATCAGTGTTCAAATATAACATTTGATTTGGAAACAATCAATAATTCAGTGACGAATTATTAGTTTGTGTCCACTAACTACGGATACGGTTGTCCTGGAGTATTTACAAATCATGGAGTTCTTGCACTGGGATTTTCCACTGGTTATACGATTTCTGTATTGTTAGATTTTCTGGATAAGTGAAAATAGTATTGCATGAGAAAGTGATTTGCAGCTCAACTTTATAGTGAAAAAGAAATGGAATTTTACTGTACATCACGCTGGGAACACTGCTGAGAGTCCTGGTATCGTTATCAAATACCAAATAAAGGTGTCATATTTATTTATTTTTAATCAAAGGGGGGTTTTGCGTCTCACAGTTGGTTGCCTCAATGCTTTTGTGTGTGTGTGTTTTTTTTTATAGGTTTCAAACTGAAGGACTTTTTGCGAGACGATGAGACCCTTTCCCACTTCCTGCACCACAACGCCTCACTTCCTCGTCATGCACTGAAGCAGATAGTAGAGGCTGATGTCAATCTGGAAAAGGTACAATATTATAGTATTTGTTCACATGCTGCCGGCCTCCATCAGTATCAGCAACAGTACACTATAGTTTTCTTTACAGTCTTTTTGGTTAGTACTTTTATATGTTAGATAATCACAGTCCTCAGGCCACAGTGCTCATGTTTAAATCCAATGACCTTGGCTTGACAGTATCTGATGGGCCACAGGACTCTGCTGTGGCACAGCTAAGCCCTTAATACCCAGCAGAAAAATGGGGAGGGGGGTAGGTGGGTGTAAAGTGTTACTCTTCCATACATTTTTTTCCACTAAAATAAAAACCAGCTTCTTGTTCTTGTTATCTCCTTTGCTCATTTGATTCATCTCTTCATGTGTGTAATTTTTTAAAAATTTCTAGCCGACATGATGACACACACAAGCACTCACCTCCACAAATGAAATTTTATTTGTGCAACCCAATATCATGCACATACATAGACTGAATTACCTCAACAACAGCTCCCAACCCGGCCCACCACAACATCCCTGCCGTACAGTTGGAGAGCTGGTGTCACATGACCACGCCTCCTCCCACTCCCCCTCCCCCCTACTTCTCCTCACGTGCAGAGACAGATTCACATTGCACCATCTGATTCTTTTCTACCATCATTCTCTCCCAGACATCTATTGATCAGTGAGGATGACAATCCATTAGTCCAGGGAGGTCATTAGGAACATTATTTAAAGAGAGGACTGAAAATTGAGGGAAGTTAATTATGGCTGTGTCCCTTGTTATATGGAATAACAATCGTCTTGTCAATTGTTTGACAATTATCTTTGCAGCAGTAAGATGAAAAAGAGCAAACACGAGATGAACATAAAAATCGCTCGATAAAAAAATATGATTTGAGTTTGCTGTAGGATGATTAATATGAATTCCAGTCCTCCAAACTTACTGCTGTAAGCCCTGATGTGTTTCCAATGAAAAGATTACCGTGTGTGTGTGTGTGTGTGTGTGTGTGTGTGTGTGTGTGTTTTCAGTTTGTAGCTTGTAGACATGATGGCATAACACTGGACTGGTCAGGGACATTTAGATGAGTCAGTGTGCTCACCTCTTGGTCTCACTGTCTGTCTCTGTCTCTCTCGCTCTCTCTCTCTCTCTCGCACACACACACACACACACACACACACACACATGAACATCTTGAGAAGAGAGAGCCTCTGTCCAGAGAAAAGACATAGAATACAGACACATTCTGTATCTGCTCCCGCACAGGCGCAGCTGTGCATCCTTTTCTAAATATCATTGTTGTGTAGTGTTTGAGCATTTTATTTTAAAATGAGGGGACAGAGGATTTAAAAGACAAACATGATTTTACCTATAAAAAAATAGCAGTTGTGATCACCAGATGAATCTCTAGAGAGTAGAGTTTTATCTGGATTACATGTTTTGTCAAAAAGCTTTACTTGGCGAGCCCCAGCACTGACCTCCATAACATTTTTGTCCCTCACTGTTTTTCAGCGATTCATTGTTTTGTTCTCATGGTCAGGATTTAGGAATGTCACTTTTTTTTCCGACTGATACATGATGATCTTTACACTGTCAAGAACAACCACCAAGGGACCTCTGTGATGAAACAGGCTTACACACCACATATTAATGCAATATGACTTGTTTTTTGTAATGGATATAGAAATTATTGACTGAATCATCTCTAAATATTTACTGGCTGGACATGCTCTTAAGTTCATATTTCTCAACTCCTCACAGTGCTCTTTTTTTTTCTCTGCCCAGGTGCTGACTAAAGGTTTCGGCTTCCATCTCAGAGACCTCTGTAACACCACGCCACTGGAGGAGTTCGTTCACATTGCCGACCGCAACGTGTCCCGCTTGACTCAAGAAATTATCTGCAAGTCCTCCAGTGACTGGCTAAACAAGGCGCAAAACCACTTCCTGTCCAACTTGGACTTCCTCAAACCGATCCGGGTGAGTTTATCCATTGAGTGAAACACATCAACGAGTAGTAGTTTTACAGTGGATTTGAATTTTAAAGTGTAATGAAATATTGTTAACAACATATTACTATTTTATGAAAAGACTGGCCTCATACAGTTTCACAGTTGTGTTGACATACAGTATTTCACTAGCATGTGTTATCTTGATCCACTGGTCCAGGAAGACATTCCCTTCCACTAGATAATTGGATGTCCTCCAACATAAGCAAGATTTGGTTGTATTAGCTTAGATTTTCCCCCAAAATGCAATATTCCTCAGTTAACTGGGAGTCATACTATGTTACTTGAGAAGAAGCAGATTGTCTCCTCCAGTTTGCAAAAAGAAATATTTGGGAACAATTGCTATTTATTCACTCTTAACACTGTTTCAACACTGTTTTCCATTAAACAACCTTGTTGTTTACTGATTATGGGCTAGGACATCATGAACAAGTGCACACACTCACACAGATGCAAACACACATTCACATGGTGGATGGTTGCCTCCACACTTCAGAGACTTGTCGTAGTTGCTTTTTGAGGTCATTTTACTGTGACTATGAGCTATTGACTGTGACACTAATGTTATGTGACGAGGAATTTGTGTTTGTATAAGTCTGGCATGAAATCACCAATCAAAGCCAAACTCCAGCATTCATCCATTGAAAGTGAATCCCTGACCCCTAATTTTTCTGCTTACTATGAAACTTTGCGCTTACCCTTGTTTTCTTTACTCATTTCCCCTTTCCTCTCATCCACCCTCTTCCCTTCCCTGTTCCAGTGTCACCTCTCCTCCGCTTGTGTCTTCCCGAACAGCCTGCCCTTTTCCCATAAAACCTGACCTAAATGTGAGTCACGATGGTGAAACAAACATCGTGCGCTGAATTGCTGAGCTTTAGAAAGAGAGATGGACAAAGGAAGAGAAACAGAGCATATCTTTGAAAAAACATCACTGTAAAAATAAAACCAAGTCAGCAATGTTCAGTAACCCAGAGCCATGCTGTGTTTGCTCTGCTGTTAAAGAGATTAGAAAAGCTGCTCTCTTGCAAACATGATATGACAATCAAATTATTTTCTGGCTCTCCTTGGACCTGATTCACCTCAAAACACATGTTGTTCTTTAACTCTATGAAAATGCTAAACGTTGACTAACTTTGATGCAAGAATGGAAATTCCTATCCAAAAGTAACAAAATTGTGTAAAGAAAAAGAGTGCCAGACCTCTTGCACAACTCAACTTTCTCCCATTAGTTAGCCTGTGTGTGTGGGTGTATGTGTGTGTAAGAGAGCGAGGGATAGAAATCATTAAGGTAAAGAGAAAATGAGACGAGAGAAAGCAAACAAGAGAGAGTGAACATGCAACAGGATATTTCTCTCTTCCTAGACGGCTGTTCTGTCTTCAGCGACACCTGTGCTTTATCAAGTGTCAGGCGTTCCAGCAGCTGACAGCTTAGTGTGATAGACGAGAGCACACAGGCTCACACACACACACACACACACACACAGCAGTTTGACTGACGGGAACATAGCCTGACCTGTTGTTCTTTCTCCGCTCCCCTCTTCCCTCACCTTTGACCTCAATGTTTTCCCTCCTTTCCCTCCCACCTCTCCTTTACCACAGTTTTTATTTCCCCTCTCACCTTTCTCTGCCTCTGTGATGACCTTTTTTCTGTCCATCATATTGCATTATGCCATTCGAGAGACAACACACAAAGGAAAACAGTTAATAATACCTGTAGAGAAAATTCAAAATTAATATTTAAGTGAATAAATGTATGAAAAATGGAAAACAGTGTAGTGTAATACAATAACACTTAATAAACAACAAATTACACCATTAATAAGATCATTAAAAATTAAGTAACAGGTGTCTGCCGCACATTTTACATTGTTTACATTAAACATGATTATAAGCATAAGTTACATTTGCATTTTAATTTTGAGATTTTTTTTATATTGTGGAGTACTTTTTCCAGGATGTATTAATTATGCAAACAAAAAAAGCAGTGTAACATCTCTGCAACATAATGAAGATCCCCTCTCTCTGTAACAGAAGGACGTGAAGTCGGACCCCAAAATCGTCCAGGAGGTCTCAGTTGCAACCGACTATCTTCTAGAGAACCTGGGAGCACTGGCCGTGGAGGTAGATACACCACACACATACTGTACAAAGAGAACACAACCCACACATGTTTCAACAGAACAGGACAGCTGAGGTGTTTGTTTCCAAAGTTCAGTCTTCAGGAAAAATGTTTGTGGATAAAAATCAATTTTTACCTAGAATCAGCTCTCTGTGAAGGCATCTAATGTATCGTGTGCACTGCTCACATGTAGTTGTCGTGTAAGGTTGGGGCTTTTTGGTCAGCATTGACAATATTAGCACATACTGTAAGTGCACACACACACACTACTTTCAAATAAGTCAAAGCACACTTTATAGAAAATGCATGTAGGAAGCGCAATTTGGGATTAACTGGTGCAAAGGGCAAAATAGGTGCTGCTGATGTACAAGTGAATAATGTCAAACGAAAGCAAAAAGGAGAATACTTAGAGAGTCAAGGCACACAGCATAAACATGACAGATAACAGATTACATTCTCAATAATAAAAGGTCTGCAAAAAATGATCTTTCTCAAGTTTTAATGAAAACAAACAGGCTGTGTGACACACTCTGAGCCTTACTCACCCAACAACCTGGTGTCTTCACTGTCTGAGTGCGTACACACTCGGGTATAGGATCACAGTCACGCGCACTCGCACTCAAGGCCGAAGCCAATGTAACCCAGTCTGAGCAGGTGGAATGTAGTAAGAAGGGAGAGAAGCAGCACTTGGTGGTACAAAAACACACAACACGACCCTGTTTCTCTCAGGCTCCTGCTCTGCTGAGTTAACAAAATGTAAAGACCCGGCTGCATGTTATCCACTGTGTGCGTGTGTGTAAGAACATCACTGAGTGTGTCTTTTCCTCTCCCTTGTTGCAACTTTCACCAATCCTTTTATCCCCTTTCCACAATGAAAGAATATTAACCGAAATCATTCTTGCACAACATCCTCCCGAGTTTCACCATGTCTTTGTTTGTTTCTGAATCAGCCCTGTTGATCTTTTGTACTGTACCAGAGACCTTGGGTATATTTTAGGCTGCTAGTACTTGAGGTATGACAAGTAAACACACTTGCATATTCACTGAGAGAGCTTCTATTTAATGTCTGATTATTTTTATTGCTTACCCAAATTGTTCCTCTCTAGGGTGTATTACTGTGTTAGAAGCAGATTATATGGGTTTGTTCAGCTGGTTGGTAGATGAGGCAGGAGGCTGGCAGAGTGGATGAATGCACTCATGTAACCTCTCCTTACTAACCAGTAATCATCTGCAGCCTGTGATTCAGTCCAGGGCTTATCACTGTTGGAAGGCAAAAAGAACCACAGCGATAATGTATTTTCTAGATGTCTTTCCAGTAGTCAAGAAAAAGCTCATTTTCACATTGTCAGCCATGTGACAAGCCACATGAAAATTCTGCCAATGGAGCGAATATGTAAAAATACAACTATGTATACACTTTGGCAGACCTGTTTTAGAAAGGTTCCAGTATATCTTGAACAGCAGTTATCTACAGTCCTAGTCCAACCTAAGTGGCAGTCCAAGAAAGTCTGAAACAAGTTTAGGTGAACGTACAGTATACAGTATGTATATAAAGAAATTGTGGCTGATTTTCCTCCTCACTCTCACAATGATCCTCACAAATTCTTCATTCTAAGTTCAATTCAAAGTAAGTTGTGACCAGTAGAATATCCTTAACTAATTTTCCATTTAAAGCTCAGCAATAGTGTTAAGCAGCTATTCATTTTCTTCATTTGTAGTTGTTGTCTTAGTTAGTTGCGGTATATTCCTTGACCTTTTTTCTCTATTTGTAAGAAGATTATTTTGTTTAGGTCGGGAGGCTGGCAGCAAACCGATTTGAACTCTAATAATCTGTAATCCCACTCTTTCCCAGGCTATTACAACAACATATACCAAAGCCTGCATTATGATTGTAAATAAGGGGAAGAAGGTCATTAATGTCCTCCCTGGACAAGACAATGCCAATGCGTACTTTTAAAATAATTTATTCTAATTCTAAAGGAAACATTAGTGACATTAATTAGGGTGTGTGTAAAAAAAAAAATTCTGTGCCAAAACCTGATCACTGTTATCATGGAGAAATCTGATATCTGAGCATAAGATTGATCAGTCTATAAATTCAAGTGTCCCTCTTTCAGATTTAAAGTTTCAATGGTCAAAATACACAGATGTGCAATTTTAATCTGACCAGAACCAATACATTTTAGCTAATTATTAGGATTAATTTTATGTAAGGCTTTACACATATGCTAATCATCATTACTCTTATGTCTGCTTGCTTTTTTACTGCTTTACATTGAGTAGTATATTGTTATTTTTTGTTTTGAGTGGGTTTGCATTGTTAGAAAGACTAGGGGTCTCCTAATATGCAGGTCACAACCTGTTTCAGATTTAGTTAAAATGATAATATGTCATGTTAACAATTAATTTATGATTGGCCCCTGAGCTAAATAGCGGTGTACTGAAGCGAAAATTTGAACTTTAGTAACCTCGCTCTTAGCTCTGCTACGAGGTTACTGTCGGTCGATCCTCTTCTGCTGCCTGTGTGTGTGTGTGTGTGTGTGTGTGTGTGTGTGTGTGTGTGTGTGTGTGTGTGTGTGTGTGTGTGTG
>JBBPCS010000672.1:6639641-6656263 GCA_037974645.1 Hollardia meadi
TATCTATCTATCTATCTATCTATCTATCTATCTATCTATCTATCTATCTATCTATCTATCTATCTATCTATCTATATCTACATATATCTATATAGATATATATATATATATATTACATTGTAATAGTTATATATTTTTGGTAGGATTATGTGTTGGTTGGTGACATCTTTTAAGGTTTGTTACTTCAAAACAAAAAAAAGTGGATCATTAGATTAGTTTCTGAAATAAATGAAAAATGGACGGATGATGGATGGATGTCAGTATCTTCAAACACCACTAGAGGTCAGAGTTTGTCCCGAGAAACACTGGAAGACTCCAGTGCTTGCTTACTCACTGTAACATGCAGTAACAACACAATGTAAGGGTCTAGTGGTCAAATATTATGCTGTTTCCTCAGAGGCATGTAATACACATTTATATTTTATATCACAGATTATTAGAGCTTTGTATTGTTTTGGCTGGGAAATATCTCGAGCTCAAACTGTTTTCATGTGCAGTGTTGATTTTAGCTGCCTGCATTTCTCAGTATGTAAAATGTACTACAGTTGACTACATTGCCCACTAGGTGTCACTCTTGCATCACACTGTGAATACTGTCCTCTGCATGTGGAGCACTGGCATATTATTTGATTAGCATTCGTCTTTCATATTTCACTGTTGGAAAATCCAAAAGTGAAAGAAAATTGGAGAATCTAGTAAACATCTTCACATATTTTGATTGATTTGCTAAAAGTTGCTTCACAGATTGCTTTAGCTATTTTTGAAACTTTTTGATATTTTAATTAGTATTTAATAAGCTTTACTGGAGTATTTCCATTTTCTGCAATTTATACTTCTACTCGACTACATCTCAAAAGCATTGTCCTTTTTTACTCCACTGCATTTGTCTGACAGCCATAGCTGCTTCTGAAATTTTCATACCCTTCCTGTCCAATGAAAACCATGTATCTCCCAATTTGGTTATTCTGGATTTGGATGTTTGTGATAAACTGAAGGATTAAGTGTTCCTTAATGGGTTGAGCAAATTCCCCTACGTCTTAAGCTGGTTAATCCATTTGAAAACCCTCTTGGATTCCCTGTAAAAACGCATTGCGTCCACACAAAGCTGGAAACGAGGCTGTTTTTCTCATGAAAAGTGGAAGTTTTGCGTGGTTGCGTGGTTCACACAGAACGCCGATGATACAAACATATGATGATCTTATTGAGTGTGATGCACTGTTGTACCCAACAGTATATAAAGCAGTTAAAATGAGCTCAATCTTAAACATCCACAGCTGTAAAATCCAATATACACATGAATGCAGCAGTATTAATTCAGAATCCACAATATAATACTGACAGGGAGCATTTTTCTTGCTGTGACTACTTTTACCTTTGACTTAAGGTAAGTTTTGCTGATAATACATACTTTTACTTAAATGAGCTTGTGAATGCAGTCATTTCTCTTGTAGTGAAGTATTTTCATAGTGTGGTATTGCTCGTCTTATGAATACTTCTGCTCAGCTCATTGCTGTCACTCTCTCTCCCAGACAAAAGGTTAGCCTCAAGTTTTCACACTAGATGGCAATGTGGTAACATGAAATGTGGCTCCCCCCACTTTAAAGTAAAAGCGGCTTAGCGTGTCGAACTGTCCCTGTGATCTATGGAGTAATGGATGTAGATTGGCATTATTATCTTCTTATTGCCTCTCATTCTGGCTCATCTCCCTTTGAAGATCAAAGTGGCCGTGTGCCTCTGTGTGTACCGACGCTAATAAACCCAGAGTGAACTTCAATAAAGCTAACTGTTCACTTTGTACATCTGTCGCTCCTAAAACTCCTCCGGCCTTATTAGCTGAAATGCTGTTGAAGCAGCGGAGTCATATGTTGTGCAGGATTTCATGTTGTGTGCTCGGAGTGAGTTGACACAAGACATTTCAGAATAATTTCAGCTGGCAATGTTATTGTTGAAATTAATTGTCAGCAAACAACCATCAGCAACAAATCTGGTTGGTTGTTTGGACCATGATATGAAAACTTGGCAAGCTTTGTTGGTTACAGGTGACATGTTTCAGGAACAGGTGGGGCAGTTTATAGGTGACAGTAATAGGACGAGTTTAAAGCTACCCGCAGTTTAGCTCCCACAGGTGTCCTGTATGTGTTTAAGGGCCGCAACTAACGATTATTTTTATTATTATTATTGATTTATCTGCCAATTAATTAGTCTGTAAAATGTCAAATAATTGTGAAAAATTGTCCAAAGTCCAAAGTTACATCTTCAGATTTCCTCTTTTGTCCAACCAACAGCCCCAAAACCCAAAGACTATTTGTTTACTATCATATATCCTATCTTACATTTAAGAAGCTGGAACCAGCAAGTATTTGACATTTTTGCTTGGAAAAAAATGCATGAAATGCCTAATTGATCATCAAAATAGCGACTTTCTTTCGATGAATTGATTAATCGTTGCAGCTCTAATTTGTTTGTTTTAGTGCTTTTTTTTTCTTTTTTTTTTAAGTATTCTCTGCGATCTGTGTCGGACCACAGCAAATTCAGCTCCTCATGACCTCTGCTGAAATATGATTCGGCCCCTTTTGAATGAATTTCCTTTTGAATATGAAATGACATTCTTTCTTGTAAGTGTTAGTTGTTATTGAAGGCCCAGTCTTCCGTTTCCTCTCACTGTGCACACTACACTGCACTACATTGTTGAACGTTGACTAATTTGCTTTCAGCAAATCTGATTTCGGAGTATGCAGTCATTCAGGTTTCTGTCAGATGGAGATCATGGGAAGAAGATGTAATGATAAGTGAATTGTTAATCTGTGTATTGTGAGTTAATCTGTATAAACTGTTTAATTGCGCACACAGTTTAGACGTTCGTACTGTGTATTTCACGTGTGCGGTACACGGTGTGACATTTAAGTGCAACCTTTTGCATTGGCACAGCTAATTTGTACTTTAAACACATAGCCACACCTCTCGCGCTGGTACAAGTGTATGTCAAGTTGTCCATAATCTATAGCTAATCAGATTTCTCCTTTTGAGTTGGTCATTAAAGGGACTTTATCCAGGGAGTTATGCACACGCACACACACACACACGTGCACGCATGCAGCCTTTTTGCATAACCTTTGTAATATTTCATACACTTTGTGCAGTTCCTCTGAACCTCTCTTATCTACCTCCTACTTTCTCACTAACACCAAAATCCAAACTGCGGGCCTATCAGAGCTGTTGGCCGATATTTGCTTCTGCTGCTGTTCTTTTTTCATTTCATCTCTATCATTTCTCAGTGAAAGTGCAAGCTTAGACTGCCCACAGTTTATTTTCAGGTCTTTTGCATTCGGGCCTGCGTCAAATCTCATTTCATTTTCCTAGTGGAGACTGCTAACCTGTAACAGAAGTCAGCGGTTGCAACACAGCTCCTCGTTTCTTATCTTTTCCATCTCTTCTGCGCTCTCCAAAAATTGCTCATCTCTCTCATAATAATCGATCGTCTAAATCCTTCAGCAGCTTTTGATAACTACCTCAGGCTAGCCGAGCTGACGACCTGACCAGACATGTCGAAAGCAGGCAGGCAGGTACTGTAGGAGCTGACTCGCCTTTTGGGAAGAGATCCATGTTTTTTTGTTTTTTTACCCAGCTGTTGTTTATTGTCGACGCTACGCTCACGCATAGCGGAGCAGGTGGAGCGAGCGAGTCAAGGTGGAGCAGACGGAGGAGGAAGTCTGGGTGTATATCTGTCCAGTCGATGGCATAGGTAAAACCGCTGTCTACTGTTCAAGTTAATCATTGACTCCGGACTCTGTCTTTTCTGTACTTTGCTGGCAAGCAAGGACTGAGGAAAACATGTGTTCATTAGCCACATTTTTCACATTTTAAACCTCAGATTGCATATTTACCACAATTTGCCACATTTTGCAGCAGTGCAATAAACATTACATAGTGAGCCTTTATAACTAATTCTTGTGGTTCTGTGCTCCTTGTGCTTGACATTAATGAGGTGTTGTTAGTGGCAGCAGCCCCTTACAGGCCTTCTTAACATACATAACACCCCCCCCCCCCACACACACTCTTTGCGCAACACTGTTTCTTACTTCCACTGGGTAACCTCCACTGTAACACTGGGCCTCCTTGGGTAACATTGGCCACAATTAGAAACCAGGGGAAACCCTAGTGCAATGAAAATGAATAAGTATGTTTCCCCCCCCCCAGATTAGCAGAAGTCTAAATGGGGTGCACTGCATGTGTGTCGGGGCATGGGCAGCTGTGGAGAGGGAGTCTGGTGCTTGTACACATAGACAAATGTGCGTGCACACACAAAAAAAACACCAACATATACACACAAGGAGGACATTAGCAGTGGTGCGCGGCTGTTGTGGGCTTGGGTTTCAGGGTGGCGTAAGGAGGGGAGTCTGTGTGAGGTGAGCACGCATGTTTGTGTGCGTTCCTCTGTTCGTTTACAAAGCCTGCGCTCCTCCACTGTAAACGTTGCCAACCTAGCCTCTTCCAGACATCTGTCTCTCCCTCTTACACACACACACACACACACACACATGCCTACGCCACCTTCTCAGTTAATCCCCCCCAAGTCTGTACAAGCTGCAACTTGAAGCCCAACAATCCGCTCGTATTAAACGGGTGATCCGCCACCAAACATCATTTCAAATGTGACATTTCTGAAATCGTGTGTTAATCGTGCATTATGTGCACTTTGTGTGCCGTAAAGGCAGGGAAGGTACATGGAAGTACTGATGTCAAAGTAGCTGGTCTTGCCTGTTTACTGTTACTCAGTGGCTTGGTGGAAAGTCTGGTGGCCCTCGGGGTCAGAGCGAAAGTCACTCAGGTGAGGGTGGACTTTTCCAGAACTGTGGCGCCATGCATCAGAGCAGCTGCTCTAGAGGGCTGAGTCCGTTCGAAAACCAGGGAGACGAGGCAGAGAGCAGATTGAGAAAAGGTTTTTGGAAAATGTGAGTGAAGTGGTCAGGGACCTGGTGGTTACTGATGGCAGGTTTCCCTCCAGCCAGCTGCCAGCTTATCGACTTTAACGACGCGAGCGATGGCCAGTCCCTCTGCCCCCTGGGTCTGCGTGTCCTTCATGCCCGCCAAGGCAGCAAGAATGGCAGCAGCACACCCATAAAGCCCCACATGGTACTGATTGTGAGGTATTACATTTCCCCTTCTCCTCACCTAGCGTTCATTTAAGAGTCAGATATAAACGGGCATTAATTGGCTGAAGCTGCTCGTATGTTTGGTGTGATTGTGAAATGTTTATACTTCAGCGTGTGTTTGTGTGAGTGCATGCTGTGTCAGGCCACCATGCTAATCACCTAGGCTGGGTTTTATTGCCCTGCACAATGTTGTAACGACACTGAAGCGAGACGAGACGAGAACACTCACGCTGAAGGAGGAGGGCAAGCGGACGCCTGTCACAGTGACATTAACGAGTCATGTCTATTAATGTTACCAAGAAGACAGCGCCTAAGTATGTACTACTGTATTTGTGCAACTTTATGATCACCCTAACATCACAAAAAATATTAGAAGTGATGGTGATTTCCTCACAAACAAACAGCTTGCAGAGCCTCCCGTAAGAGTTGATTTAAGGTGGGTTTTTGGTATATTGGATAATTGTTTTGTGAAAGACAGGAAACACATGAGCTGTCAGGGTTTGTGAGGCAATGCACGGTAGTGTAGTTTAATCTTGCGGAATGCAAACCGTGTGTATATGTATGCACCGTGAAGAGTGGCCTCCTCGTCAAGGCTTCCTCGTCCTGACCACAGTTTCCGTGTCTGGGATCCTGTAGTGACTATCGAAGCAAAATAGCTGTCTAGATCCTCTTCTGTACAACTACCTGCCCCTGTGCTGTGTACAGTTAAGCAATGACATTTGGCCCAGTCATAAAGGAGCTACAAGAGCCATAAAACACCTTACGATGTCTGGGTTTCTGTAGCCATGGCTATTAAACTGTAAAGCCCTATTGTAAAAATCTAGATTGAACCGATACAGTTGAGGAGAGTGCAGCAGAGATGAAAAGGGCCTCGCTCAGCCATACTTTCATAAACCTGCAGTGGGCTTGGTTTTTACCGGTAAGCATACGGAAAAATTCTTTGAGTTCCCCGGCCTCACACCCTCACTCTACTTTTGCCGCCCTGAAGCTAATACCTCTGGCTATGGACTTGTTTGTGGCACCTTTGACGTCACAGAGAGATCAATTAGTTCCTCAAATTGACAAATTGTCGCTTCTCACCTCCCAGTTTGAGAGGATATTTAACTTTACAGCTTGGACATTGGACTGCATCTGTAGATGAGTAAGTATGTGGGCATAGGCTCTTTTAACACGGACACACACTCATATCTAGCTATTACTGCATAGGTGGGCCAGATCTCACAAGTGTCTGACCATGCTGGAGGCCATCCACATGTGTAAATTTGTGTGCATCATGGTCCTGCCTTTTTCCTTTGTCCCTCACCGCCTCTATCTATCTTTTTATAATTGTGTCCCAGACCCAGACATGTCCATAAATAAACGGGGTCTCCCTCTCCTCAACCAGACCCAAGCCATGTTTATGTTCAGGCCTGTGTTGTGGGGTGGGGGGTGGGGGGGGGGCATCTGGACCACTGGGCCTGCCTCACCACCTCTTTCCAGGCTCAGGTGGAATCAAGATGTGCCACCAAACACCAGCATCTGCTTAATGGACTAACATTGGCTTAAAACCTAACCACAGGGTCATTGGAGATGTGTATTTTATTGAAGATTAAGTTTTTATTGAAGATTAAAACGTCCTCGACTCGTGTGCCAGATATTTTGAGCTCTTTTGCAGTCTTTGCAGCACAGCACGAAACATATTTATCCAAAGTGTGCTTTTAGAGTCGCTATAGTATTCTTAAATGGATGCATGCACACGGTGCCTAAATGTCTTCTCAGTCGTAATTAAAGAATACAAACTGTGCCGTTTGATCAGGATGGCATAATCATTCAGTTCCTGCTTTTTGTAATGAAAGTGAGAGAAAATCTTTCAAGACAGACAGTGGGGGAGATTTTTGGTTTATTTACATTAGCTGGATGTGGTCTCCTGGTCTTCATTTCATTTGGTCCTGGAGCCAGGCTATTAAATCTAATGAACACTTATTACCCTGAGTTGGATCCTGAGCTCCCTGCTAAACATCCCCTCTGTAGCTGTTTGTTTTACTTGTACCTGATTATTCAAACAGAGCAGTAAAACATGTGGCCAGCCCTTTTTTGCCTCTGGTCTTTACAGGTTGTCTCATAAACAGTCTGATCTATGATATGTGATTGGACACGAGAGCCACAGTTTTTATATAGCGTTTCGCTTCTAATCCCGGACGGAATCCAGTACTTTTAATGCATTTCTTGGAATTTTTATGTCCTTCGTCTTGTTGAATGACAGATTTTCTTTCTATGCTCAAATCGGAACACGTGCTTTGCAAATGTGACGACACGCAGAGACTGGGATTATCTCAGAACTCGGCTGAAACGCAGTTTGATGCATGTTGATGTTTAATACGTCTGACAAATTGATGGCATGTTTTTGCCGCTGCAAATTTAATTTCAGGTTTAAAAATGTGGATTTAAAAGTTGATACTTTTGCGCTGTCCAAGAGTAATATACACTACATGCCTCTTTTGAGTAAGCTGACATTATTCAATAAGTTTGTGTTTTAGAAAATCTGCAGTGCCTCTAGTGTAAACTGTTAAATTTGCCAACTGTTGCACCTTGTGGCCTTTTTATTATGGTTTCAACACCATCAGGGATTGCTTTCTTGATGGCTTAATAATTGTTTGCTGATCGCCAGGTGTGAGATTGAAGATTATGGCGACAACTGACAGATGCACCGGTGTAGCTACTTTCAGTGTGTGTGTGTGTGTGTGCATGCATACGTCCACGTGCTTATGTGTATATGACAGCTCGGATGTGTCGCTGCAGATCATCTGTGGCAGTGAGAGAGTGTGTTAGTGAATGACACATAAAAGTGTGTGTTTCTCTCCCCTTTGTGAGTCATAAATCAGCCCGAACAGCTCGGGTATTGTTGAGGGAAAGGAAAGAGCCCTTTCTTCTGACTCCTCTCCCGACACTTGTGGTTTTTAACATGATACGCGCATACGGAAAGCATGGTCAAATAAACACTGTGTAAAGTTTCCCCCGTGTCTGTACCAATCCATCAAAAAAAAAAGATGGGGCTCAACTTTCAGCAACCCCCCCGAACTGCTTCGCCCCCACCGATCCCCTCCCACTTCCCCGCAGCCCCTGTCATCCCTTGCAGGAATTTCCCTGGAGTCAGAGCTGACTATTGCTACTTGTTTTAACCTAATTAAATATTGTTAGAAGGTAAGCACATTAGTGGCACCTTTGTTTGGCAAACACACCTCTGAGAGCGGCAGAGAGAAAGAAAAGGAGAGGAGAGAGTGAGCTCAGACTGAATGGAGTGATAAGCTTGAAAATGAGAGGCAGATTGAAGGAAGGACAGATTGAAAGATTAAAAAAAATAAAAATAAAAAATTCCTGTCTGCTTTTCTGCCAGTGACGTTACCTCTGCACCCTTGAGGAGGAAGCATATCGGCCCTTTTCGCTGAAACCCTATATTGTGAAATTAAAAGGTAGGGCTTCATGGGCTGCTATGTCTAGGTCAAAGCAATGGTTCCAACGCTCTTGTATTACATTTTACTTAACATGCTATCATTGTAAAAAATCTGTAATTAAATATAGAGCACAAGGCACCACACCTATAAATCTTGCATGATTATAAAGGCCTGTGTTGGCTTGATACTCGGACTCCACCGACGTCAGTGGCACAGCTGGCACTCACACTGACTGTGTGTGTGTGTGTGTGTGTACTCACAGGTTACACACTATATCAGTCCCTGTTGTACTTAGTCATTCTACAGCTTTGCTCTAAAGAGTTTGGAGATCTCGCAACAGCAAGAAACCTTCTTTTACAACCCCACTTTCCTTGTTTGTACTGAAAAATCAAACTGGCAACTCGGCAAACAATGGAAAGAACAGATTAGAACATTACAGCATGGCGTGACGACAAAATATTTAGTACACAAATGGGCCCTGGGCAGCTGTGTAATGTAACATGAAGAAACCAAGAGCTGGAGATATGTGAGTCGAGCATTGTGAGAGAACATTGAGGACAGGCATACGGAAAGAGTTTCATGTCCTCAAGAGTGTCTTAACTGCAGCTACTGGTCGGAGGAAATACTGAATCCTCACTGCAGGGGCCTTCCTCTGTTCTCTCCTGGAAAGAGGGTGCCTCCAAAAGTGCCTGATAGCCCCCCGTTTTTCTTGGATGCCTCACAAAGTCTTTCGTCCTTCTCCCTACACATCTGAAGATGTATTTTTATCACAGAACAGATGACAGGGGTAATCCTTTGGTGTCCTGCCCTGCCACCCCCTCAACCAGCCGTTCACTTCCTCTTTTTGTTTTGCTTTCCCTCTCTTTCTTCACCCTCTCTTATCAGCTAATCCCTCCTTGTGTAGAACAATTAAGAAGCTTGAAGTTGATAGAAAACAAGTTCATTTTTGGATGCACCAAAAAGAGGGAAATTTACCAAAGGAGAGTCTGTGTTGCATTGAAAAGTGGTACAAAAATTGAGTTGGAAAAAAAAAAAAAAAATCTCACATTCCCGGTTGGTTTTTGTTACACAAGTGGTTTAGAACAGGGATTTTGTCCGTCACAATCAGACACTTTTGTAACTGTAGCATTCCTGACCTTTGTCTTGGATGCAGAAAAAAATGGCACCGCAGCATCTTGCACAGGAAACACACATACACAATTTGTGATCTGCTTACTAAGATTAGACACAAATGACCTGGCTTATGACGTAGCAAAGCAATGTGATTAAGGACCAAAGAATTATGGCTTTAAAGCTTTTAGCCATCTACTGTATGACTAGTTTAGCTAGTTGAAGCCCTAAGTTTTTAATTATCGGTAAAATACTTCAAGTTCAAGATACGTGTAATTAAAAAAGATGTTTTACTCTGAAGTGAAGAAAATCTATTTGCAATAAAATTAGGATTTCATTATATCACATGTAGAATTACATTTTTTAAGCATTTCCTCAACCCTTAAAGCCATTTTTGCCAGAGTTAGTGGTTCGAATAACTATCATTGATTTTCACTGGATCTTTTCTTATCCTTGTCAAACTAAGAAATTCATACTCGGCACCCACTTTTTCAGCAGTACAAGTACATCTAATCCACAATGAGCGGCAGGCTATTTTTGCTGTGAAGTTTGGGATTCAGCTGGGGGTGAAAGCCATGATTTCTGTGTACAAAACATAAAGGAGATGTGGAACAGCACAGAGTCTTTGGAACAGACTCTGTGCTGTGCTGCTGGGAGAGGAGAGAAGAGGTGAGGGAAGGGGGGTAATTACCACATTAAGGGGAAGGAATTCAAAATAAATTTAATCTCCCAATCCCCCTCCACCCCCTCCCCCAAGAGGTTTACGGTGAGCATGCTCCGTCTTGTTATGAGACACAAGGAGAGTACAGAGAGAGTGAAATGGAGACGGGAAGGGAGGGCGAGGTTCTGATCGAGGTAACCGACTGGCTCCCAACCAGGTTGAACTTGTATGGGAAGGTTCACATGGAAGGGGCCACTTTGCAAGCTGTGTAGCCATCTCTAAGTTTCTTGCACTGTGTTTGTATATGTGTGAAGTAGCACTAATGACCTTTGCTGCCAAAGCCACATTTGCATTTGCTCCTCTCTGCCAGTACCTTTCCCACAGTGCCTCACTCTGTAGCTGAATGGTGTCATCAAGACGCAGGAGCGGGTTTTCACCCTAACCAAACACACTACACCAGCTAATTGCACTGACTGGCACATCTTCAAGAGAAGGAAGGAGAAGTGGTGGGAGTGTGGACACCATTAAAATCAGCTGCTAATGTGTTTGGTCCTACTTTAAACTTGCCAATTCATGGGTCACGACAGAGGATGATTGAAAACCAGGCGTTTAGCTAACTGAAAGCTTTCTTAAGCACAAATTCTCCCTTGTGATGGCTTTTGGTCCCATTTTTCCATCAACTGGGGACTTGCTGAATAAGCATTGGCTGTCTTGGAAGTTGCTCCATCCTGTTCTTTCTCTAGAAATAACTCCAGGTGAGTGGATCGCCCAAAGCCGCGGCAAGGCTGTGTCAGCTCATGAGGTGTAGGAGCAGGGTTAAAGGCTTGCTGGATTCTACTGTATATCATAGTGTGGTTTGGGCTCTCACTAGGACATATGGTGTGGTGTATTTTTATAATGTAATCATTCCTCCTCCTGCAACAACACCATTAAAACTTTCTGCATGCTGGGGGAAGAATTCAGTCAAGAGCCCTGCCGATCCAGACACAGCAGAGCATAAACAATGGAGGTAGGGCCTTGGCAACACACACAGCGAACATGGACACACAGCAGCACACACTTTGCCCTGTGCAACTTTTGTTGCTGCCCAAAAAAAGCTGCTGCAGTTCCTACAAAATTGTTCAGAGTAACCCCGGTGTTGTGTGACTATCCTTCTCACCTCTCAGTTTTTTAGTAGTTACTTCAAACTTACAGTAGGTGATCAGGTACATGTGGGCCCTTTCGAGTGGTTTTTATTAGTGTAGTATGTTTACTTGACCAAAAGTAATCTGTGGTATTCTGAGTTGAGTCATCATCCACTGTCAAGGAGGGACAGCAAGGTCAGCTGGAGTTCTTTCCTCTAGGAGGAGTTTAAGTGACACTAATTTGACGTTCAGGTAGTAAAGGTAATTAAGATGGTTGCACAAGCCTATAATTATGGCCTCTCCCCATGTGTCACCAATGTATACCTTCTCTTTCTACACTCATTATCTGCTGTAAATGTCTCTCGACTGTATGTAGGTCAAAACCAGGTCGCTGCTCCTCAGATAGCGCTTAAGATGGCCCGTTTCTGGTGTTTCTTCTCAAAAAACAGAAGAGAAACACACGTCACATCTTGCCTATTCAATTAAGGCAGATGCCATTTAATTATGAGTCCCACCGTCTGAAAAATGCTTCCTGTAGAAATGTCACCCAATCTGCCGCCATGGCACAGGAGGATAGGCAGCCCGATTGAATGGAATTGTCTTTGCTCCCCCCCTGGTCATTAGGGAAACACCAACCTTCTGGGTGCTGACAGGCTGATTTGGTGTGATGGGGTGTCCCATGCATGAACATGCTATCCCCTCGGCTGTCGGGTGAACACTGTGCTCTGTGTTGATGGGCACGACGGGCACTCAGATCACCTTTTCAGCAGAAGCAGGAAGTGAGAATTGGAGGGTTCCTGTTACCAGGCCCCTTCTTTCCTCCCAGTCCTACACAGAGCCAAACTCAAACCATGTGTGCTTGCACCCTGTGGACCTCCGCGTACAGCCGGCCTGGCTGGCTAGTTGGCAAGTACTGTGGTCGTCTGAACAACATGTGATCGCAGGAAACATTCAGCCCCTCCCTCTTGCCATTGTTATTTGAGTCCCTCTTGTGTATAACTCCACTGGGGTCTCTGGGGAAAGTAGTAAGTGATTCCTCTCTGTGTCTGGTCTCCAAAGACCCCCCCTCCCTGCCTTTCCTCAGAGCTTTCATTCAAGGTTAGGCACACGATGGATGTGATTGGGGAAGTACAGTAGTCTGTCCCCAGGGCCAAAGGTCATTTCCTGATACTCAAGCTGCCACCGGTTAACTAGGAGCAGATTAAGAAAAATGGCTCATACTCACAATGACAATGGAAGAATTAAGCCACTGATAATTGCATACTGGTAGTTACAGTGATTCCATTAACTGTAGAGCATTTTTAACTAGTATTAAGCCGATGGGGAAAATAATCAACAAAATGTATTTCTTTTATGGTTTATAGCTTCTTTGATGCCTCTACATTCCTTTTTCATTTTGGAAAAGGGGCCCTAACCTCTGTAACATCTCGTGCCTCCTGTTTAAAACGCATCACTCCCTTAACAATTAGTAACCAAGAATACAGTTTAAAAACACCTCTCGGAATCACTTTAGTCATCTGCTTCAACACAAACACAATGTGTCTTTGTCAGTTGTACACCGAAGCTCCTTCTTCCGACATGAGGTTAATGTATACCTGACGTGAGCAGTTAATCAAAGTCGGAATATTTTAGTAATCGGTGGCATGTTCTGACATGGCTATACCCCTAAGATGAGGTGTTTATGTTGATAGAAAGCGACGGTGTATGAGGCTGATTAGGTGAAATGCCTGTCTCTGTTCTCAATCCTTCCACTTCAAAATGGCTGTTTACAGAAAACACCAACTGATGAAGGGATAATCTGCTGAAAATACGTGTACCGCTTCTTTTCCTTCCCTCAGTCTCCCACTCGCTTACGTTCTTCCGACTGCTGGTTCTTACATTTTCAGAAAAGAAATAGCGCATTTTGCACCAGCCTGGGAGAGAGTACACATGCAAAACAAATTTTAAAAATACTTTCTAACAGGGCTGCTGTGTTGGCATTCCTGCAGCCGCCGTCATGCCTTTTGTGTGGAATTGTTCAGCCAATGCTCCTGCCTCAAGTCACCAACAACCCATCTCCTGCTACCCGTTTTTTATTTCTAATGAGACACATTATATGGACACCTGTGGGCTGCCATTTCCACTGGGAGGGGGATTGAGGGATGGGGGAGCGGCAGCATTGCCAGCTTTTAATCGAGACGCGTTGACTAATCGCCCAAGGATTAGCCTCTTAGACAAGGTCTCTTTCATTCTGACACTACATGTACCGCAAAGACTCTGCATGGAGATAAAGAGGGCGGGGGAAAGTAAATTTTTGGGGTGTGTGTGGGGGAGAACAGCTGGCATACTGTACCTGGATGTGCTTTGTTTGATCATGCCTGAGCCCTCTGCATGTACACACACAACACACACACACATACCCTGAGGCTGGATCTTTCCCCAACTTCTCGCTGGAGACAGTTCTGCATATTTCTCACAGCAATCACATACTGTGACTCTAATAGCAGAGAAGTGAAGGAGTATGTTAACACCAGTCTGCCCTTGTGCTGTACGTTAACAGCTACAAAACCATTGTATTATCTCACTAAATGCCCCTAAAACACTCTGCTCACCATACTTAAAGAAGATGACATGTTTTTTGGAGGGGTACCTTGCCCACTTTCTTCAGCCCACCTACAAACAAACAGGCACACACATACCCCCCTTGCACAGACGTGGTCTGAGTGAGATTGAGTTTAACTTGCCGTGAATGGTTTGTGTATGTGTGTTTGGGAGTGGGCTGTGGCTCTGTATATTGTTGTATGTAAATGAAGCGGGGAGACACCGTTGGGGCTCTGTGGCGTAGCTCGAACCTGATGTTACCCAGATCCCTCTGGTGTATATTCTAGGGTTTGATGAGGTCATTGGTAATACACAGTACATGCGCGCACATATGCAGAGGACGCACACACGATTGTAGGCACAGAAATAAGGTAGAGAAACAGAAGTAAACCTCGCACTGCACCAGGCTAGCTTTAAGGTAGAATATATTCACACTCGCGCCCATATCTCTTAATGGTCAGTATGATTGACTGTCTGTGTGTTTTAAAAGAGTACTCCACCAATTTAGCATTGCACTCCTACAGTATAACATTATCAGACTCTCGTTGGACAGTCAGGGTAAACGGGTTCAGAGAAGCAGGTTAAAAATTGGTGGAGCAGAATCTGCAGAATTCTTCTTCCTCGTCCAAACCTGGCATGTACTGTACATTACCTGCAATGCAGCTCTGCTGCCGACAGTTTGTGTGTTGAGCTGCTAGTCTCCAGCCGAGATGTGGGGTGGGTACAGGTACAGTTCTTTCTAACTCCACACTTTTTTTTCAAACGTGTCCTCAGACCCCACTGACATTGCCACGAATTACATCACCAGAGGGAGTACAGCGAGTACATTGACCCACTTATTACACTGCTACTTACCAAAGAAATAAACAATTTGACACAAAATATAATCTTTTATATGATTTCATCAATTTAAAAATGAGTTTACTGCTTCTGCTAAACAATCTAGTCCGTTCGATTGTACAGTTGGAACTGTGTCCATAGCAACTGCATCTGTATCCGTAATTTACATTAAACCGAACATTTCCATTGTTGAAGTGAGACAAGGTGACGGGGGCTTCTTTGGGAATATTGATGTGGGCGTTTCTGTCCTCGTTCATCTCCACACGTCCTTCTTGCTAATAATGACTGACAATCGAGTAAGTTTCACCACGAGAATTTTGAACACGTAAAATGATCAGAGCACCTGACCAACCGTCAAAGTCTGTTGACATCGATTAACCAAACTTTAAATACTGCCACAGCCCATACCGTGTTTCGTTTAGTGTTTAACTCATGTCTGTTTTTAGTCAGTTTTGTGTTTCTCTTCTTTTTTCTTTTTTTTACTGGGGACAGTTAAGTTCGGTCAGTAACCATGAATCAATGAATTAAATCATGCTGCAGTTTCTAATTGTCCAGAAAAGTCTTGTAAGAGACTGCGTTGATATTCTAGACCATCTGCCTTTATTGGTGGGGAATTGAGGCCTGTAAGGTGTGACATGCTGTTTTTCTGGCTTCTCCATTTGCACAGTTCTCCTCTAAAGCCTGTGAGTTTCAGGTTTCGCACACCTATCAGAGTAACCTGCTACACACTAAGCTCTCTTTGAATAGGACATGGCGCAGAGCAACAACATCTTGTAACATGACAAAGGAGGGCAAACAGCATAGTGATACTTGTCTTTCTCAAAGGCTTCTGTTGGGGTAGCACGTTCCAGAGGTCCACTATTGTTCCCTCGATTAACACTGACAGGAGTTTTTCTTTTTACTGAGCAGCCTTGAACCAACAAGGTGGGATCTTCAGAAGTTTTTCTTGTGTCTGATTTGTCACTGTGACAGCCTCTGCAAAGGTCATGCATGTGTGGCAGGCGGGCTGAGCTCAGGTGTTACATGTTTGCCCAGTGGTCTTGTGTGTTCTTTCAACCGTGAACACTCTCAAGTTGCCCGAGTTCAAACAAACACAGATGGAGAAACATGCAAGGGGAACCCATTGCGATTAAATATCAGGCTTGTAACAGCATAATCTACCTGAACTGGGTTAAAAAGTTCCTTTTCTTTTGTTGGTCTGTTTAGTTCAACTTCTTAGAATCCATTTCTTCATACTGTATTTG
Source organism: Hollardia meadi (assembly GCA_037974645.1). Classification (NCBI taxonomy): domain Eukaryota; kingdom Metazoa; phylum Chordata; class Actinopteri; order Tetraodontiformes; family Triacanthodidae; genus Hollardia; species Hollardia meadi. The sequence continues at coordinate 6,655,785 of JBBPCS010000672.1, forward strand.
CCCTGGAATACATACTGTGGCCTGTTGTTTGTCTAGTTACAGGAGCCGCCTGGAAGCCGCTGCCAACCTGCCTCTGCAGTTTGTGTGCTGTTTCACTCAGCTGGTGAGGAAAATGATAACAAAGGAAATAAATTAAATAGCACTAAAGCATTTGCGGTCAGGGAGATGGAACAGTAAGACATAGTTTACAGCAAATGGGAGGGGCAAAGTAGAAGCTGAGGCTGCAGGATATGAATAGGTGTGTGTGTGTGTGTGTGTGTGTGTGTGTGTGTGTGTGTGTGTGTGTGTGTTTAAAAATCTGTGTTTAAGAATCACAAAGCTGGGAACTAAGTGTTAGGGCCTCCAGGTGTATGCCGGTGGTTGTCAGGGCTTGCGAAGCCCACTGCGGAGGTGGCTACGTGACAGCAGTAATGATAGGTTGTGGCGGGTGAAGACATGAGTGTGTGTGTGTGTGTCATCAGGAGCCAAGCTATTACTTG